>QEOT01124138.1:0-102926 GCA_003123785.1 Pterocarya stenoptera | reverse complement strand
AACGAGTGAGTGAACAACGGTTCTTTTAGGGCCCTCAAAATTCTTCCCAACATCATGATGATACTTTGTGCGTGTGAAATGGAATAAATTAAAACATGATAATTATAATGAAACCTTAAAAAGTACTTCATCAAGAAAAATATAAGTTTGAGATTAAAAAACGTTTTTTTTTAATCATCATTTTAACGATAATTTTCTAGCATACATCAAATAATTAATAAATGAGTAAAAAGTAATACTTTTTTTTTTAGCTTTTTAAAAAATACAATCAAAATTAAAAGGAATAACATTTTTTTTAGATTAATGGCATTATTTAATTGACGTATGCCTCACTCGCCAGATTATGTCATCGCATTTGTTTGTTAATCAGATTATTATATTGTAAAACTGAAACCGTACGCTCAAAAGACACATGTTAATTTTTATTTCTTTTAAATTGAGATTAATGGAATTGATTAAATGAGGCCTTGCAATTGTTTTTTATTGGCCCGACCGGTGGCTTTGACCGCACACTTACCAGGCACTAGTAGCTGGGCATGGCTTAGCCGCTCACCCGGCTGGCCGGCTCCATTGGCTGGCTGGCTGGCTGGCTCTCTCTCTCTCTCTCTATATACATATATATATATATATAATGTTAATATAGGAGGGGATAATTCACAGGGAAGCGAATGATTGATGTGGGAAACAGATGATATGGTTGGACGGCTGTGATTAGATATGGTTGGGTGAGATCAAGGGTGGGGATTGGTGATTGGGGAGGTCACAGCTACGCAAGCCATTGAGAAGATGGTACGTCATTTGAGCGTGGATGGAAAAGTAGGATTTTGGACTTACATTACCAATCCAGCTGTCTTTCTGTTAGGTAAAATGTCACGGGCGGTGATCTCAACAAGTGTGCCAAAATCATGAAAGTTTTACTGTACCTTAAATTGTAGGATTTATCATCTTATTAATTTTGATATATTATTGAATAATGAAAAAAACTATATATTACTCTTCACGTTTAATATCGTGTCAAGACTCAAGAAATTATATGAGGTAATGATTGAAAAATAAAAAAATAATATTTTTTTAAAATAATCAATTTTGTTAATTTAAATAAGAGCAATGGAAATTATTAATGCTGTAAATAGAGAGAGTTGCTGCTGGGAGTCACATGGTCAATCAATTGAAGACATTAAGTTGATTTTACAAAATAGACCGAATTGGTCAGCTCAATATACAAATAGAAAGTGCAATAGAGTAGCTCACACTTTAGCAAAAATGGATTTGAATGTATTAGAGAAAACTATCTGGATGGAAGGGGGGCCTTCGGGCATTCACTCTTTTGTTTGACAGGATAAAACTTGTAATGTTCCAGTTATGAGGTAATATAGGAAGATTTTCTTGTTTAAGAAAAAAATAAGAATAATGATATAAACTATATTCCTATTTCTCTTATTTTAATAGGTAAAATGTGAGATATTTATCACTTTTAAATCCTTATTTATATTTTGAAGAAGAAATTCAAAAATGATAAATAATGTTATGTACCTTAATACAGTGGAATGAGAGTGTAGTTAATTTTCTTTTAGATAATTTTAGAAGCTCCTATATATATACATTATTTTTTGACAAGGTAACACTCCTTTTTTAACGAGAAATTGTCATCATTTATTTACCAAGAAACTTACATCTTTAACTAGATACATTTTGAGACGTTCACATATTAAACATGACACTATAAATTAAAATAATGTATTTGAAATTTTATCAATACACTATTTTTTTTATAACTGATATAGTCTTCATTACTATTGATACTCCTATAAATAATCATTTAAAAGACCGTACTCTCTACCTAAACAGATACTCAATCTCACTCTTCATAAAAAGAAAAGACTCAACCTCTACAGATAAAAGTTTGAGAGACGAATTCTTTTTTTTATTTTAATTGACAATAAAGAAATAAAAGAAGAAAATAATAAGATAAATACATAAAATAATGAATTATAGTTTAGATCAACTCTGATAGTCCTCGTTTGTATATAGATAAGCAATAGTGGAGATTTTTTAGAAGGGAAAAAATTAATTTTACAAAACTACCCTGCATTTAATAAAAGTTGTAATAAAGTTATAGATTAATCATTTTACTTTAAACAAAAGGTAACTTTTCCTAAGATATAGAAAACTTTGATGTAAAATTGAATAAAAAAATTCACAAAATTAAGTTTATAAATTAAGATGCATGGTTTTGTATGTTAAATTATAAAGTTCATTTTACTGTAAAATAAATTTAAAATATCATATAAATTCGCATCAGTTTATAAATTTAATATAAGTCACTTTTTCGTATTGGAATGGTTTTACCCGACTTATTATTACTAGGTTGCACTAACCTAAAAAAGTTTGCCGTTCCATATGAATTTTGATATTTTTTGGCAATATATGAGTTTGAACTTTGAGCAGGTCAGGGTGTCCCAAAGTCCCTTTAGTTTTGTTTCCAGGTAAGTTCAGCAAGTTGAGTCACGTTCTTTTTAAAAGTTTTAATAATAATATATAATAAATAAAAGAATGCATGCAAATACATAGAAGCATCGTCAAGGGGGAGAGTTTATCATTTTGCAGTATGCACCACGAAAGAGGCCTCTCAGTCATGGGTCCCTGAAAAGACCGTGCCCCCGTAAGACGCTTCGCCATTAATACAAAATGCAGCCGCCGCAGGGACCCCCCTTTCTTTTTTAGACACTTGCAGAAGTTTCGCGTGATTGAGATCCAGATACAGGCAAGTTGGCTAAAGTCATGCCTCGTGCAGGGACCCCCTCCCCCTTTTTATTTTTTTATTTTTAGGAATTCAACTTGGGTTTATTCATGTAAACAACAAAAGATAAGAATTGCTGCTTTATGCATGGAAGTAGACTGGAAAAACTGCCACAAATTTCTGCGATGCATTTCATAATTTACCAAACATTCAACCAGTACGCCATGTTAGATTGGCTCATATTAATATTTAATCGACAGAATTAAACAATTATATGATTTAAGATAAAAGATTCCCATCTCATTTGTTTATACTGCACCGTGTCAGTCTAAGCCTAAGCTAAGAATACCATTATCCTTGTCTTTCATCAACCAATGGGAACCCAGCTGGAACTACTAGAATTCGGGATATACCATTGTTGCATACAGCGGCGGAACTACTAAGGAACTTGGGGACTTTGGCCCTATAAAATTTTTAAAATTTTAATAAAATTAAATTTTGAAAGGTGATTTTATAAGATAGATTATATGAAAATTAGTATTTGATTCTTCAAAATTATTTTTTTATAAATTGACCCTTTCAAACCATATTTTCTGATTCCGTCCCTCGTTGCATACTGTTGCAGACGAGCATCTTTTGATTATCTGTTTTTTTCTTTTATTTATTTATTTATTTCTTATTGATGGGTCCATGTATAGTGACGCATCTTCATTCTAGTGGATTTCAACAGGAAGGAACTCGACTAGAAAAATTTTGAGCACGAACAATAATCAAAACAAAGAAGAAGTGGCTTTTCGGCTCTAGTGGGTTGGTCTGAAAGCTGGCTTCAGCCAAAGCGGGTATGGAAAAGATGGATTTTTTTCCTAGAGAGTTGAGAATTAGAATCCAACGGCTGAGAATAATAGCAGCTCTGAGCAGCCATATCTTCTCTGACCTGACGCTGTAAAAAGTGGGACCTTGACACACACATATAGACAAGAGTATAAAGGCCAAACCTCTCTCTACACCACATCCCCCCCCCCCCCCCCCCCNTCTCTCTCTCTCTCTCTCTCTCTCTCGAGCTGTATGTAAAAGTCGAGGTCGGTTTTGCTAAAAAAAAAGGTGGGCTTTTGAATTCTTTATGTGGTTCATGGGGTTTTGTTGTTATATATATTGAATTTTTAATTTTATGGCGAATTAAAGTTATAATCCAAAGCAATCAATTGGAGAGAATTAACTTTCTTTGGATTAGGCCTAATTTTATATTTTTGGGGGAAAAGTTTGATTTTCACACTCAGATCTGCTTCGTTTTGCTGTTCCGAGTATGGTTCTTTCCAAGTTTTGTGCTGCTGAGTGTCTAAATTTCTGTGATCTGTAGGAAGGAAAATCAAAACCGCAGTTGGGTTTCATGGGGATTTGCTTGAGCACCCAAATTAAAGCTGAGAGCCAATGTAACACAGGTGCTCAGATTTTTCATTTCCTGTATAAATGATCCATATTTTTGCGTATCCATTTCATTATGTAGATGTAGCCGTGGAGTTTAAATTGCTCGTGCAGAAATTTGCAGGTTTATTTTTCCTATTTTTTATTTGGGATGCTATATGGGTTTCCTTCCTGTGTCTTCCTTAAAATTTAGATTTATGGTATAATTTCTTCAATTCTTCCCCTAAAGCGCCGGGGGAATGGAGGAAGCTCTGGTTAGGCGAGCTGGGTTTGTCCTGCATCTGGGAATTCTGTTTCACTTGGGATTGTTTATTTGTTGGAAAACTTGCTTATTCGTCTTCCTGGGTAGGTGTAGTTTGTTGAGAACATCGGCCTCGTTTGTATAATATGCTGACAAGTATCCGCCGAATCTGGATATCCTCAGTTCTCTGTTCATCTTGCTTTATTTGGCTTGCTAATCATTCTCCCGGAAAGCAAGGGAGTAGTGATTTTATGTTTTTGCGGATATTCTCCCAGAAAGTAAGGGAAAACTTACCATTCCCGTAATAGCCTTTTTCTTGGGTTCCTGGCAACCAATTAGATGTGATGTCTTTGCTGAGATACCTGACATAAAGGTGTTTTCTGTGCATATCTACTGGTTTTATATTACACTTCTATTTGGTTTTTGTCTGAACAATGATAAGGATGCTACCAAAATGTGCAAAATTGTAGTGCTATTCTTTGTTGAGTCATATGTTTCTGGGTTTTTACATTTTCTTTTGTAATATCATCCGATACTAGGCATCGAATTCAGTGGAATGTAGAAATTTTGTTGTCTAATGTGCTGGGAATTAATTCTTGTAGAGATTATGTATTTGCTTGTGCAGGGGCGAATTCGAAATATGTTAGTACTGATGGGAATGATTTTAGCAGTACAAGTAGCAAGGTCTCATCGGTTTCAGTGCCTCAGACCCCTCGAAGTGAGGGTGAGATCTTGCAGTCAACCAATGTGAAGAGCTTTAGTTTTTCCGAACTCAAAATGTCCACCAGGAATTTCCGTCCTGATAGTGTGTTAGGAGAAGGTGGTTTTGGTTCGGTTTTTAAGGGATGGATTGATGAGCATACATTTTCTGCAAGCAAGCCTGGGACTGGCATCATTATAGCTGTGAAAAGGCTTAATCAAGAAAGTTTCCAAGGTCACAGGGAGTGGTTGGTGAGTCGAGTCTTACGTTACAATTCTCTTTAGATATTGAGAATTGGCTTGTTATCATTACTGTTGTTTATATGGACAACTGGTTAAGCATTTAACTCAGACAGTGTAGGGCACATGAGAATTTATATGCTGGTGCCTTTGGATGTAAACTAGTGGTCTTATGGATCTTGCGTACTTGACATGCTGGCTGGGGAATATTTTCAGTAGTTCTTTTTATACTTGTGGGTGTGACCTGCAAACATACCTTGTTTGAAGTGAAGATATTTATTGACTTTCGTAATTTCTCTGATCCTATAGGCAGAAGTAAATTATCTAGGACAGCTTTATCATCCACATCTGGTAAAATTGATAGGCTATTGCTTGGAGGATGAACACCGGCTGCTGGTGTATGAGTTTATGCCTCGAGGCAGCTTGGAAAATCATTTATTCAGGAGTGAGCACCTCTATCACATCTCTTAACTCGAATTTAATCAATTTGATTGTGTTATGTAATAGACAGAACTAATGATTGTGGCTGCACCAGGGGGGTCTTATTTCCAACCTCTTTCTTGGAGCCTCCGTCTGAAGGTTGCTCTTGGTGCTGCAAAGGGGCTTGCCTTCCTTCATAGTGCTGAAACAAAAGTTATATATCGGGACTTCAAGACTTCTAATATTTTGCTTGATTCGGTACGTGATTTCTGTAGTAGAGCTTCTTTACTTCTATGATATTTTCTCTTTTGATGGACTTGGGAATTTTCTTTATCTTCTTGCCAGCTTTTCTTAAAGCTTCTTTTCTAATGTTATCACAGAACTACAATGCAAAGCTTTCTGATTTTGGGTTGGCCAAGGATGGGCCGACTGGTGATAAAAGTCATGTCTCTACCAGGGTTATGGGGACCTATGGATATGCTGCTCCAGAATATCTGGCCACGGGTAATATTCATATGCATTATTTCCATGTTCTCATCGATTCAATTTCCCTGATTATTCTTTTCCTCACTGGCATTGTTTATAGATCATTCAACTAAAAGTCCTTGCTATGTCCTGTTGTTGTGCACTCTTCATGCTTAGCTCCTCAAATTATTGTTGATGAATTTATGCTCTTCTGATAATCGCTTCATTTTTTTCATCCCATGGGTAGGTCATCTTACAACCAGGAGTGATGTCTACAGCTTTGGGGTCGTCTTACTTGAAATGTTGTCTGGCCGGAGAGCAGTTGATAAGAATCGGCCAGCTGGAGAGCACAATCTGGTGGAATGGGCTAAACCCTACCTGGCGAACAAAAGAAAGATGTTTCGAATCCTAGATAATCGTCTTGAAGGGCAATATTCAATGGAAGGAGCATATAAGGCAGCAACCCTTGCATTGCGATGCCTATCCATGGAAGCGAAGTTCAGGCCAACCATGGATGAGGTTGTAACAGCATTGGAGCAGCTACAGGAAGCAAAGGACAATGGAGTCATTCAGAGCAATCCAAGTACTGGACCCAGGGTTCGAAGAAGAAGTACTGGTGATACTCCACATGGAAAGAGCCCTGCTGCTTACCCTCGGCCCTCTGCTTCCCCTCTTTATGCATGACAATGGAATGGCAGAACTTAACAAAAGCTGCTTCTAGTTCTACTAAAACTACCATGGCAAGGTGGTTTGGTGAGAATCTCATGATCTGGAGCATATACATATATTGGTCTAATAACTGTACAGATCATATTTCAGCTAATATTGTAGGAAGATCAACCTTCCGTTGATGGGAAAATCTTCTGTTGACAAGTTTCCTGGTGCACTTGCAACATGAATGCCACGATGTTATGTCTTACAAATGTCTGTAACTTTGGAAACAGCTTGGAAAGTAGGGAAGCAAGTGCTGTTGTATGGTGACTATGGGCACCTGTCCTTTTTCCTTTCAGCCTGGGGTCCTTTTTCTTTCAGCTTGGGGTGGTATATTTTCCATTTGTTTTACTTTTTAGGTGGGTCTGTCTGTTCTAAGTTTGATGTAATATCTTATTTCTGTTCTTATTCAAAGAAGGAAAAAAGAAGAATTTCAGCTGTTGATTTGAGATTGTCTGTGATCATGGAGAAGTTGTTATTTTATTCTGGGCAAACAACTGTAAATAAAAAAGACAAAGAAAAGGCGATGAAAGAGAAATTATTAAGTAAATGCAAAGTTATAGTCATGTAGATTGATGATGTCCAACTCCACCATGCTAAATCAGAAAAAAGTATGTACAAATAAAGTGCAGAAGATAAGTGAGGCACACGTGGATTGCATCATGCATATCCTTTTCTTTGCTTTCAGTCCATGTAACTTTTGAACTTTTGACTCCGTGTGAAGTTAAAAACGTGAAAAAGGAAAGAAAAAGAAAATAAAGGTGGGGGAAGACTTTCCAGGTATCAGAAGGGTCCAAAGAACCATTTGTTTCCTCATGGGAGGATCTACTTTTGGAATACAGATGCAGCNATGTACAAATAAAGTGCAGAAGATAAGTGAGGCACACGTGGATTGCATCATGCATATCCTTTTCTTTGCTTTCAGTCCATGTAACTTTTGAACTTTTGACTCCGTGGGAAGTTAAAAACGTGAAAAAGGAAAGAAAAAGAAAATAAAGGTGGGGGAAGACTTTCCAGGTATCAGAAGGGTCCAAAGAACCATTTGTTTCCTCATGGGAGGATCTACTTTTGGAATACAGATGCAGGCACGAGCCACCCACCCAACTGGCTTCTGCCACTCTCCAAGGACCAAGAGGGACCACTGCTTAAGCTTAAAGCTTGTCAAACGACCTGAACTTCAACGATATCTATAGAGATTGTGCAAGGGTTAAAACCTGGCTATTTGGCAATTATTAAGGTTGTTCCATTTGTTACTTTTTCTCTTTATGGAAAATACTTAGATATTACATAAAAGTAAAATTACCAACTAACGTGGTTTGATGTGATACATCAAATTGTAAAGTTAATTTTGTTGTAAAGTAGATGTAACAGATCTTATGAAACCACACTAGTTTATAAATTTATTTTTGTGCAATCTCTGTGTCTGTAACATACCAAAACTGAAAAATGCATAAAACTTGAATTTTAAATCTATGTATGACCTGGTTTGGAATTTGGATTGCGGCGAAGTGCGCGTAGATTGTTTGAACTTTTCTCCTTTTTATTTTCTACATTGATTCAATATGGAAGATATCAAATAGCACTCTCAAAATTTTCTAAAATAAATAAATATCTGTGAGTTCAATCGGAAAAACATAATGATTTCAAATATAATAGTAACAAAAATTTAAACAAATACATCGAGTCTAATAATTTGCATGTATTTTGAGACAACCTAAACAAGAATGCATCTATTGCAGGCCGGAAGGAAACAAATATTAACACAGCCCGTCTATCACACCAGGCGCTGTCATTTCTATGGCGCCCCCACATGTCCACCAAAATCCTCCACAGGTTGTCTACATGATTGTTGAAGATATTTAGATTAAATAATTATAAGAAATCTTAATCTGTCATAATTAATGTTAGGACGAATTTGGTAGCGTAATGGAGTTGAAAAACTTGGAAAGCCATTGACAAAGCCCAACCCCATACATCTACTTTAGGACTTCTACGTCAAATTCAAATTATGCCTGTAAACCGGATGGGTGATGTTCTTTGAAATTTGGAGTTCTGTAACATTGCTTAGCACCTCCAAAATGAAAAATATGGCCATGGGACACAGTCAAAATGCGTTTAGACAGCATATTCATTCATGCCAAATCCAAGGCAAAAACAGCTATGATGAAGAAAAATAACTTGGGCCTCAGCATATTCAGATATAATAAAAAAGGATGCTTCACAAATGCAGCTTTCCTTGCAAGCAATATTTACAACTATACTCCAAGCAAAAGGAGAGAGAAATCATAAGCTCCATATGTTTCCAGGATTCGCAGACATATCTACATCTACTGTCCATCCCAGAATTGAGGGGTTCTCTTTACAGCAGAGGCTGACTACTTATCACCAAGTTCTTACCAATCCAGGTGTCCAATTTCTCCAATCTAATTTACCAAATGATTTGTTTTTCAAATTGACTATTTCTCTAATGTCAAAAACCTTCTTCAGATAATTGTTCCCCTGCTTAGTGATCACAGGCTCGGGCTCGTTCTCGATCTCCCCGGTGATTTCTTCCCTAAATTCTTCATTTCCATTGACAAGCTGAGGGGCATCTTCATCTTGAGATATCGTCTCACTAATGATGTTTCCCAGTATCTCAACCACCTCACTCATTTTAGGACGGCACTTTGGCTGCTTCATCAGACACTTGTTTGCCAGAGATGCAAGTTTCTGAGCTGATTTAATGCAATACTGTCCTTCGATTCGAGGGTCTACAATAAGGTGAAATTTCTTTGAGTCCGACACGTAGGGTCTTACCCATTCCAACAGTTTCTGCTCGCTCCGGGGAAGGTTTCTTTCCACTGCTCGTCTCCCCGTGATAAGCTCATAGACTACCACCCCAAAGCTCCAAACATCACTTTTAGCAGTAAGCCTGCCGGTCTGAACATACTCTGGAGCGGCATAGCCTACTGTCCCTACAACCTTATAAAGAAAAATGGCAAGTAAGAATATGTTCAACATATCCGAGTTGACTATGTGCACAAGAGTTACTTAAAGCCCAAAATTCAAAGTAGTGGCAATCAGTACATTCGCATAAGCTCGAAACCTCCCTCAGAATCATCTTTCATAGAAGGTGAAGAGTTCTGGTAATCGTAAAAAGATAATCCATTGAATTTGCACCCAACAACTTACTGTTGTTGAAACGTGGCTTAGTCCTTCACAAGGTCCCTGCCTAGCCAGTCCAAAGTCCGAGAGCTTGGCATTGAAATCCTCGTCTAGCAAAATGTTTGACGTTTTGAAATCTCGAAATATTAGCTGCATCAATTATGGAATAGATCAAAATCATGTGGACCAGCATTAATGGGAAAAAGTTAAATAGTCACCATAAAATCAGGGTGCAGCTTTTGTCTTATTTTTTTTCAAAAAGTAAAAGATACGTGTGTATCATCATCCACCTTTTCATTTTTTTCTGCAAATAAAAGGCAGGTAAATCTCAGTAAAAATCAGTAGCAAAAAAGCCATGCCGATGAGTTTGTTCAAGCTTTTGCACTCAATTTATGCATTGTCTAGAATAAAGGGACATTCACGCAATCACTCGAGACATTAAGAAATTTTGGGCAAAACTAGGGAAAGAGGCACAACTAAACAATAACCCTTGCTTGCTTGTAGACACTTATAGATCATGATTGCAATGTTCCTAAGTGTAGAAGAATAATGTACCTGAAAATCCATTTCTTCATGAAGGTACGCCAAACCACGGGCTGCATCCTGAGCAATTTTTAACCTTGTAATCCATGGGAGAGGAGAAGGTACTCGAGCCAATAGATGGTCCTCCAAGCTTTTTTTACGCATAAGCTCATAGACAAGAAGTCTCTGAATCCCTCTCTCATCATCTTCTGCACAATATCCCACTAACTTGACGAGATTTGGGTGCTTAACCACACCCAGAAAGTTCACTTCATTAATCCATTCCTTATGCCCCTGAATACTTGAACAAAAAAGAGAAAAGTACAATAAGATGACCTTAGTCCTTAGAGAATCAACCCTTGTTTACTACAGGTTTCCAGGGGCTTATAATGATCGTCGGATAAATTTTTCATTCTTAATTATCTCATTATTTCTAATAGCAAGCAGCACCGATACAACGGTTTCTACTCTCAAAATACGACAAATCATACTGTTTCTTTGACACTAAACAAGCCAGATCGTATCTTTAGGCGATAAGCAGCAAAATTCTTCAACTTTACAAAGTAAAACGTGAATGGTAGAAATCGCGTTACCACCGCGCAGCAAGCATATCGATGTGGCTAATCCTATATAGCTGAGGTAAAGCTTTGTTTTATCAGTTATATTCTTCTAAATCACGACTCGACCGTATACACAACTAAGAGGCTAACGCCCTCGTTTTGTATTACAACCTTGGCATAACGACAAACTGAACTAACCCATCTAATAAAAATAAAGAATCAATATCCAAATTTGCCTCTTACAGGCATTCAAAGCCATCATCAAAATCATCCATGAAAAATGTATGCATACTCCATGCATAAGAAAGGAAGAGGGGGCATGCCTGGAGACCATTACGATTCAACTGCTTGATTGCAACCTCCATTTTCGAATCCGGAACATCAGTTCCGTCGCCAGGAACCGTAACGACTCCTCTGTAAACGCACCCAAACCCTCCCTCCCCAATTAGCAACGCCCTGCTGAAGCCTCTGGTGGCAGATTTAAGCTCTGAGAAGGTGAACACGCGAAGATCGTTGGATCGTCGCTGAGTCAGGAAGTCGAAGAAGCCAGCCGAGTCGGAGAAGTCCCTGTTGTCGAGCGCGCTGGACGTGGAAGCGACGCTGAGAGAGCGGGCCCAAGATACCTTGGACGCGGCCCGGGAAACCACGCCATAGATGCCGTAGTTGTCGTCGTCGCCCTCGTCGCGCCTTTCTTCGCCGTTGGTGAAGTGGAAGCACTTCATGAGTTTTGGGTGAAATCCAAATGAAGGAAGTTTAGGAATCGCAGAGAGCGCTTATATCGAGAAACAGTCAAAAGACTCAAAAGGCTACGAGGGGAAGAGGGTCTGGTTTCGGATTGGTCAGCGGTGACGGATCAGACTACTTGCCATTTGAGAACGTGGTTGGATTCAGTCTATTTTTTTTATTTTCTTTATTTTAAATAGAATTAGGCGGCTTTTGTTTTGCATTAGTTGGGCAGAAGGATGCATTATTTCTTTATAATTTTATTATCCAAACCTTTTTATATAAAAATAATGTAATTTTAGAGTAGAAAAATACTATTATCATTCTATGCCGTCCCAGATCTACCGTTCTTAATGAAATTATTTTTTTATTTTTATTTTTTATTTAATAATAAAGAAAAGTAATTTTAAGTATACTAGTATATTTTTTTATTTTTAAAAAATATTTAAATATATTAAAAAATGTGAACACAAAAATAAAATAAAATAAGTTGCATTTGCAACTGGTGGTCAAATGAAGCGGTTTTTAGGGTATGTCATGTACCTTTTTCTAAAAAAAAACTTGAAATTTTTTTTTTTTTACAAGTATCCCATATTTTTCCTAATTTTTTTTTTAAACAAAGAGTGTAAAATTTATATAATCCTAACGTATAAATAATTTAAAAATATAGATGTGAATTTTATTATATTAATGTTTAGGTTAACATTAAAAAAATAATTTATTTACAAATATTTTTCTATACAGTCAATAAATCGCTTAAAAATGTTTTTATAATAATAACAAATATTTGATGTTTTAATTTTTCTCTATAGTTATAAAAGAATCTCAGTTATATATATGTCTTGATTTATAAAAAGATATATATTAGAATAAAAAAAAAATTAAAAAGAATCTAAAGGGGAAAGCCCAAAAATACCCCACATGTGATGTTGGCATGTTGCGATGGGATGCATGGGTCTGAGACTCTTGAGGCTCTGATCAGATCACGAGGGAACTGCAGACTGCAGCAGTGTCTGGTTGAAGTGTCCTCGTAAACATTAGAGAAAGCACACCATTGTGGGGCCCTCCCTCGTGTTAGTTGAGGGGCTTAAGAGGGATTTTCTCTCTTTGTTCGGATATGCGTTTTTTTCTCTATCTTCTTCGTTCGTAAACGGCCTGCAATTTTTTTATTGCCCCAACGGCAACAACTAATTAATCTAGTACGATCGACACAACGTCAATAAAACATAAACATTCAATGATTTGGACCGCCAAAACCGATGTTTTTTTATTTAAATCAATGGGTTGCTCGAAGAGGCACCAGTTGGACTCGTAGTGATAGCAAAATAAATGCTACAAATATAATAGATTATATTTATAAAAATAAATTTATAAAATAACATGATTTCACATAATTTATTAAATTTATTTTACGATAAAAATAATTTTATAATTTAATTTATTACGTCAAGTTACCTCATTTTATAAATTTATTTTTGTATGTTACTTTTGTGATTGTAGTAATGTTGTAATGAAACGGATAGAGTTACAGCGGTTTGATGAGAAACTCCCTCTCAATATTTTCATACTGATGTCCCCAACTGTTAATTGACAGGGTACATTTAGTTTGTTGTTCTTCTTAGGCAACAAATGGGCACCAACCATGGTTATTGATCATCTAACGTCCATGTGATCATCTGCCGCTTCGTAGAGACGGACACTATCTCATAATCATTTGCATTAAAGCTGTGCGGGAAGGTCACGAGCAATTGTGGTGAGTAGAATACGACATATCTAACTACTCAAACTTAGTAAAATGGTGAGAAAGAGTGACTTATTAAGATCAGGAAAAAAAAAAGATGAAGAAAGAGAGCGATCAAGGAATCAAGGAATAGAATGGATGGTGATGGATGAAGGAGTCAAAGTAGAATCAAAAGAAGTAAAAACAGAGAATAAAACTAAAAAAGAGAGAAAGGGATTATAATTAAGGAGACGAGAATGGGAGAGTAGAGGCAGAGGTAACTTAATTTGAGTAGTAATTCCATAGTTATTTGTTAGTCTTTTGTTTTCGTTTCTTTTAATTCATTAATGAAGAAAAAGAAAGTAAATAAAACCTAGAAGACAGACATAGTTATAATTAAAAATAATACTAGATATAGTCATAGATTATGCAAGCGTCGCACCCTCATTTTGAAAAGAATAATTCTACATACAACCGTGAAATGTGTAAACACCGTGTAATTACTTTGAAAAAGAGTAAGGTCCATTATTAAAAATTTAATTTTTTTCATGTGGATCTCATGTTTTATTCATTTTTTTCAAAATGATTACGCGGCGGTTGCACAATTTAAGGTTGGAAATATATTCTCTTTTGAAAAATAATAGAGTCTACCATTATAAAATTAATTTTTTTTTTTTATGTGAGTCTCATATTAATTTACTTTTTTTTTTAAAAAAAGTGTGCGACTACACTCCCAATAATATATAATAGATGCTTGCGGAAAGTGTATGCATATTTGAGTAACCTACGGAGGCTTGTAAATTTGTAATTCACAATTGCACGTTACTAATGAAAGGGTTCAAAGCTTGAGATTCACGTACATTATTTATAACTTGAATCATAATATTAATTAGAAGTTTCGGCGATTACAAGTTTTCTAACCAAAAGCATTTGCCGGTGGTTACAACTACATGCATTTGTATCGATCGATGAAAAGCACGTATGCTAGGAAAAATCATATACTCTTCCTTCTAATACAAGCAATTCCTCGTATTGGGTTTATCAACTTTATCAAATAAACAAAAAGGAAAAAAATGTAGTGACCATTGATTAAAGCAGCTTCAATCTGAAAATGATGGATCCATGGCGCCATTGCCAACAACGAGTCTTTGGAAGCACTTCCCCCAATATCCAATATCCATGGTTGTACTAGTCAAATAACTTAGTCTAGTTTGTTTTCACAGATGAGATAAGATAAAAGTTAAAAATTGAATAAAATATTATTAGAATATATTTTTTTAATATTATTTTTGTTTTGAAATTTGAAAAAATTAAATTTTTTATTTTATTTTGTGTAGAAATTTGATAAAATTATAATAATTAGATGAGATAAGATGAGATGAATTGAAAAGTTTTGTAAAAATAAACGGGGATTACTAATTAACACTTGCATGTGTTTTTGTCATGTGATCTCGATCGTTTATCTTGTAGTCTTGTAGACTATAATATTACAGTGGCATGAAAGGAAGGCATGATTCTTAATTTCTTTCATGTCTTGGCGAGGCTGGTTGAGAACTTTCTGAAATAGATCAATTCTATCACATTCTTTAAATATAAAGAATTATTTCACAGCAGTAGTGCCTGCAACGCTCCTAAAAGCCACATGCAAATAGAGAGACAACCTCCGGATGACGATGTGGTTGCATTGGAATGATGTTAAGTTACTGTTAGAATCTCTTGATCAATCTAATAATTTCGCAATACGTACAATATGTGGTTGTATTTATAGATGATGAAGTTTTTCTTATGAATACGATACTGGAGATAATAGTGGCCCGCCAGCATGGGTATCTTTGCAAGACCTGTTCTATAGGTGTCAACTTCTCGCGATCAGGTAAATCTCATCGGGTATTCATTGCATAGCTCTAAGATTCTTTGCGTGTTCAGCCTAAGATCCATTTGGATTTAAAAAGTGTTTCTATCTTATTTCATTATTATAAATTTTTTAAACTTTTTCAAATCTAATTTAACTTTTTCAAATTCTAAAATAATAATAATATTAAAAAATAATATTCTAACAATATTTTTTTCAACTTTCATCTTTTATTTAAAATTATTTCATCTAATCTCTGAATCCAAATCATCCTTATTTTCAACCCTACCTCGCCTTGTATCCAAATCATGCCTAGCATGGTACTCTTTCCTCGCCTGTGACGCATACTGTACCTAACAATTAATATTTTAATTTTTATAAATGAATTCTACTATAAATATATAGCGTATTAACATAACAACATATAAATAATAAAATTCATATATATAAGTAGTTGCCGACATATGGATAGTACTTAATAATCATGTCTTTCATGATTATGAGTATACGTCTTCTCTACTCGACTCGACGTACCCATCATTTCTAGTGATCATATCGCTGTTTAATTATAATCATGCATGTCGACACATAATAAATACTACTGCCTTTTCTCCAAGAATGGGTAGAGAGTGCATGTCACTTTCTCTAAAATATATAGTGCATGGAATCGAGTACTGTACATGGGAATTAAACACCATGCATGGCAATCGATTCGAGACATATAAGCATGGGAATTGAAATCAAATAAATTAATAAATACGTACGTACGTACATCGATCTCTAGCTAGCTTCGATCTTGATCTTACATATGTTGATCGATATTCTTGTTTGAGTACGTTCCATATATAGATGGTACATACAACATTATGGGGCATGTCCAAGAATGCCTTAACATGTTAACACAAGTGCTTCAGAATTTTAAATACCTCTTGTTAATACATTTTTCTAACGAGGTCGTTAGAGCTCAACAATACGGCTGAATGTTCAACAATCATGGCTTGGACTTAGTACAGTAGTTGGATGCTCATCCATAAAATAAACGATAAATAGAGTATATAAAATATAAATAAAGAGAAACATAAATTTTTGTGATTCGACATAAAAATATATATTCATGGGTCGTTTGGGAGAAAAATTCACTATGTTAGATAACTTTAGGATTCTACACCCATAGATTTTAAGGGGCGAAATCCATGGGCCTTCTATAACTCTGAATACAATAAATTAGGAAATAGGATTCTTAAGAGATTGAATAATATTATACCTCCTTTATGGAGAGAGAGTCCCTTAAGATGGTAGAGAAATCTTTCTTTATAGAAATATCTAATCCCTACGTTTTAGTAGTCCCTTTCTTTTATAGAGGTCTCATTCATTCTCCGGAGTAGCTAATTCATACTTGCCTTATGTCACTTTTACCAGTCAACATTCCTTATCTTTATCTCTTACTTTTATTTTTGGCAATGAGCTTCTATTAAGCTGGACCTTAGTTCATTTGCCAAATTCTTTTTCCAATACAAGAATTATATATTACGATGTGTGCGTCCATACAAGCATTAATTAGTTTTGTGTTTTGCAACTAATTAATAAGGGGAGAAATGGAAGCATGGCCATAAAACTGGATATATCTAAGGCCTATGATAGAGTCGAGTGGCATTTTTTAGAAGCTATGCTGAGAAGGTTGGATTTTGGGGAGAAGATAATCTGTTTGATCATGAAGTATGTGTCATTAGTGAGTTATTCAATGCTAGTCAATGGTAAGCTAGGAAAGAAAATTATAACTTCAAGAGATATGAGGCAAGAAGGCCCTTTATCCCATTACTTGTTCATAATTTGTGCTGAATGACTTAGCCAACTTCTAGTAAAATTAGAGCGAAATGGTAATATAAGGGCGACTGCAATGTCTAGGGGGGAACTAGGATAAAACATCTTTTATTTGTTGATGATTGCTTGATATTCTGCAAAGCAGAGATGGAAGAGTGGAAAAAGATCTCTTCAATTCTTGGTGTGTATGAGAGAGCCTCTAGGAAGAATCTTAATAAACAGAAGACTCCTATCTTTTATAGTTCCAACACAAGAGAGGAAATAAGACACCAAATCTTCAATGTGGCTAGAGCAGTAGTGTGTGACAGTTATGAAAGGAAAGTCTTATTACGACAGTGTTACAAGCTATCCCCACATATTCAATGAGTATTTTTAAATTACCTAAGAAGTTATGCAGAGATATTGGTTAGGTTTGGATGTTGAGATAAGATAAGAATTTTTGAAAATTTTATGAATAGTGTTAAGATGAAAGTTTAAAATATTATTTTTTAATATTATTATTGTTTTAGAATTTGAAAAAATTGAATTGTTTATTATATTTTATATGAAAATTTGAAAAAAATATAATGATGAGATG
Organism: Pterocarya stenoptera; assembly: GCA_003123785.1. Classification (NCBI taxonomy): domain Eukaryota; kingdom Viridiplantae; phylum Streptophyta; class Magnoliopsida; order Fagales; family Juglandaceae; genus Pterocarya; species Pterocarya stenoptera. The sequence goes on along the minus strand of QEOT01124138.1, from coordinate 85,069 downwards.
AGATGAAATGAGATAGAGATGAGATTTCTCATCTTTGCCCCCAAACATAACCATTGAGGCAATGATTGCAAGGTTTTGGTAGAGTCAAAACCAAAAAGACAGAAGGATTCAGTGGAGGAGTTGGGCCAAAATGGGGACTACAAAGGCAAAGGGTGGTATGAGATATTGAGATATTGAGAGTTTTAATAAAGCTATGTTAGCTAAGTAAGGATGAAGAAGGTTGCAAGAATCCCATTGACTTGCTGCCAGAGTATACAAAGAAAAATACTTAAAAATGCCCAGTTAATTGATGCCAAACTTGGGAATTTCCCTCACTAATATGGAGAAGCATTTGGTCTGTAATGAGGTTATTGAAAGATGAGTTAGTGTGAAGAGTGGGGAATGGACATAAAATAAAATTTTGGAGTAAAAAATGGTTGCCAACACCTATCACACATAGAGTTCAATCACCAATCAAAACACTAAATACTGAATCAAAACTGTGTGAGCTAATTGATGAGGGGAGGAAAATATGAAAAGAAGATTTAGTAAAAGAAATCATCAATGAGGAAGAAGCTCAGCAGATTTGTACTATTCCAATTAGTAGAGTGGGGAATGAGGACAAACAAATCTGGGGTTGCACAAATAATGGTAGGTTTACAATGAAAAGTGCCTACTATGTTGATCAACAAAAGAAAAAAGCAAGGGAGAGCGGACATTCTATGAAGGTGAAGTTGCTGAATAATGGAAACAAATATGAGCCTTGAAATACCAGGGTTTTCAAACACTTTTTATGGAAGTAACAAATAATATACTACCTACAAGAGTGAATTTATATAAGAGGAAAATTGATAACCCAAGGTGCCCAATATGCCAAAATGATGAGGAGTCTATGATCCATGCCTTGTGGAGCTGTCCTGCTGCCTCTAATATGTGGGCAGAAAATGCAAGCCTTGTTAACAAATGGAAAACTGGTGAAGTGAAGTTTGTACATTTGTGGATAGAATTGTATAGAAGATTACCAAAAGCAAAATTAGAAGAGATTGTAGTGATAATGAGAAGAATATGGTCTAGAAGGAATGAATATATCTTTGAAAACAAATTTGCTAACCCTAGCAAGATTGTGCAGATTACTATAGCAGGTTTAGAGGGCAGCATATGCAAAGCTAATTTTGATGCAGCTTTTGATGCAAAGATGCAAAAAATGGGAGTTAGAATTGTAGTAAAGGACAACAATGGAGATGTCTTATATTCGTTGTGTGCTCCAAGAAACTATGTTACCTATCCCATTCTAGCTGAATGTAATGCTCTATGGAAGGCTATGGAGATGTGTACTGAGTTGAGTTTTAGAGAAGTCATTTTTTAAGGTGATGCAAAAGCAGTTATCAAGGTTGTTAAGTCTAAAGATGAGGATGACTCATGGAGGGGGCAAATAATTGAGGATATCAAGCAAATAATAAGAATCATAACTCATTGGTCTGTGGCTTTTATACATAGAGAGGGAAATGAAATGTCTCACCAATTAGCAAAAATAGCTTTGCAGAATGAAGGAGAACTATACTGGATGGAGGATGGTCCTTCGAATATATATCATTTGATTGTAAATGACAAAGGTTGTAATGAAATGATTGGTTAATGAAATGAATTTCTTTTCTAAAAAAAAAACTAATTAATTATATATCAATCTCTATACCCATCTCTACTTATTATATAGGATTTACTATAGTTATAAACGAGTGAAAATATAAATAGTTTTTTTTTACATTAACCATTATGATATATTTTTACATCATAGTTTGTTTGCTATATGCGAAATGCTATCTCTATACACATCATTACTTATTATATAGGATTTACTAGTTACAAACGAGTGAAAATATAAATAGCTATTTTTACGTTAATCATTATGATAAATTTTTACATCAAAGTTTGTTTGCTATATGAGAAAAGCTATTATGTCCCTTAATTTATATCACTCATTCTATCTCCTTGATGTGGCACCATAATGTAGTGCTAAAAAAAAAAAATTAAAAGGGTAGAGGGAATTTTGGGTTTTAGTTTTCATCTTTTTGTATTTTCGAGCGTCATTATGTTTTGAATATATTATTTAAAAATATTTTTAATAAGCCGCATGACACCATATGCAATATGGTGTCACGTCAAGGGAAAAAAATGAATAATGTAAATTAGGGAGCATGTGTAGTAGTATTACTCTTTGCTACATTGATAAATGACTTTGAGATAATTTGTTTTCCTTTGTTGTCTTGAAAAGAGAAGAAGGACATAACAAAAGGGCAATCTTCTAGCAACAACAGCAAAAAGGAGATTTGGCATAGGTTCTGGAAACTGACGATGCCAAATGCAGATAAAGTCTTTATATGGAGATCATGCCTTGAAGTTCTACCAACAAATTTGAATTTGTTCTAGAAAAAGGTTGTGGAGAGCCTAGATTGCCCAATTTGCTTGGATGGCAATGAAACGGTGGAACATGCCCTCTGGGATTGTATTGCAGCACAATATGTATGGGCCAATTCTCTAGACAGATTCAGAAAAGCAAGCTGGGTAACGGGACTATTTAAGGATATGTGTGAAAAGTTTTTAGATCACCTATTGGAGGAAATCATACGGATTGCTAGGTCAACACCAAGGTGGATGGTGTCTTAAAAGATCCTTTGCAAGTTTTAGATGGGGCATCACAAGATTGAGAGTTAAGAAGTGCAAGAAAGCAATGCAAAGATTAGTGCAATCCACTTAGGACGAGTCTAGCAAGAGCTGAATATTCAAGATGGGCTTGAAAAAAAAAGATTCAGTGATCATCCACGTGATACAAGTTATGGAAGAGTGCAACATAAATTATGACCTATTATTATGTTTATGTGATTGAAGGCCTTGGACTTGTTTATTTCATTAAATGTGCTTATTTTATTAGTTATAAAAATTAGTCTAGAATAATTAGGCTTGAGGATGCTTGGCTGACATATGTTTTATTTTGTTGAACTAGGGTTTCAAGAAGTTACTGTAACCGCAGCACTATTCATTCATGGATATTTTTGGAAGAAATGGCTTTATTTTGGTTAGAGTTTTAATTAGGTTTTGGTTTAAATACTCTTTGTAGCCTCATTTTAAGAAGCTTATGAAATTTGATGAATTTATTCATTGTGAGTTGAGTTTATATCCTCTTATTCTTGAATGAACTTTTAAACTTATCAAAAGTAAATCATACCTTTTGTGACGTTCTTCTTTATAATTTAGGTTCATGAGATAGGTTCTTCAACGGGTCTAGATTTTTATATAATCTAGGTTATTGAAACGAGTTCTTTTACGGGTCTAAATTTTTCATTGGCTTGATTTTGGCTTTATTGGGTGATTTTTCAAATTGATTGTGGGTTCAAGGGATTCCATTCCCACATGTTCATATAATTCGGTATATAAAGCAAGGTTTCCAATCAGGTTTGATTCTATCTTTTTATTCTTGCATCTTTAATTCTAAAGGCTTCATTGTTCTAGGATTGCAAAAGAAAAAAAAAAAAAGTGGCTGAATTACATCATTTTGGGGCTGCCAAAATTGTCTTGTTCATTGGGGTTTTGTGTTCTTGATTATAGGGTTTTAAAATTCTAGGGTTTCTTGCATATCTAAGTTTGTTAATTGTTTAGAGTGTCGTTTTATTGATTCTCTTATAATTCCTTGTCAATTCTTGTGTGTTTGAATTCAATTGCTTGATTTTCAATTGAATATTGCAATTTGTGATTGAATTGGAGAAAAGAATCTAAAAGAAAAGAAAGAAGAGCAAGGTATACAGAGCAAGGTTTCCAATCAGGTCTGATTCTTTTTTTTAATTCTTGCATCTTTAATTCTAAAGGCTTTATTGTTCTAGGGTTCCAAAAAAAAAAAAAGTGGCTGAATTACATCATTTTGGGGCTGCCGAAATTGTCTTGTTCATTGGGGTTTTGTGTTCTTGATTCTAGGGTTTCTTGCATCTCTAAGTTTGTTAATTGTTTGGAGTGCCGTTTCATTGATTCTCTTATAATTCCTTGTCAATTTTTGTGTGTTTAAATTCAATTGCTTGATTTTCAATTGAATATTGCAGTTTGTGATTGAATTGGAGAAAAGAATCTAAAAGAAAAGAAAGAAGAAAAAAGAAAAAAAATCGAAAAAAATAAAAGTAGCATACTCAAAGGTTGCTATATAGTTACAACAAAGAGAAAGAAAGAAATTTATTGATTGAGCCTTATCTTAAAAGGGGCTGAATACATCATTATAGTTGGTATCTTGTTTTATAATTACTCTTTCCCTTGTATAAATTCCTTGAGTCTCGTGTCATTTTATTCCTTCCTTGTTTCTTGAACCTAATTACCAGTTGAAATAAAACAAAGTTGTATTGTATTGATTTAGTTTAACTAGTTCTTAAAGAACTTGAGTGGAAAAACTCTTGAGGTAAAAGGCAAGAGAGTGCAAGACTATTATCGAAAAAAATTCAATGAAGAGTGAAACACAAGTAGAATGCCATTATTTGAGTGTAAACATGTAAGAGAGCGTGTAATGTTTGTTTTTATCACAAACTTTCTTTTTGTGCAACACATTTCTATGTCTCATAGGAGCGACTCATAGCCGAAGGGGATGACAGATAACTCATTCTTTGTGTTGCAGGCCATGCAAAAACAGTTTGAGCTATTGAACTTGGTATTGGGGGAAGTGAAGGATATGATGGATTATCAAGAAGCAGTGATTAGAAATCTACAAAGTAGGAAAGATAGGAGGCGACGTGAGCCTAGCATTGAGAATGAGTATGAGAATGGAGAGTATGGTTAGTATGAAAAAGACCTAACATCTGAAGTTGAATTGGGTAGACATAAAAGAGTTAGGCGTGAAAGAGGACTTAAGGGAAACCCAGGGAGTCGAGATGGAGTAGATAGAAATCTTGGGAGCATCAAAATGAAAATACCATCCTTCTGAGATATAATTGACCCTGAAATTTATTTAGAATGGAAGAAAATAATAGAGTTGGTGTTTGATTGTCATAATTACTCTGAGACGAAGAAGGTGAAGTTGGCGGTAATTGAGTTCACTAATTATGTGATTATTTGGTGGGATTAATTAGTGACCAATAGGAGGAAGAATCTTGAGAGGCCTGTAGAAACATTAAGAGAGTTGAAAGCTATCTTGAGGCGAAGATTTGTATCTAGCCACTACTATAGAAACCTCTACCAAAAACTACAAAATCTTACACAGGGGTCTTAGAGTGTAGAGGATTACCATAAAGAGATGAAGGTGGCTATAATTCAGGCTAATGTAGTGAAGGATTGGGAGGCCACGATGACTAGATTTTTGAATGGGTTGAATAGGGAGATAGCCAATGTAGTTGAATTACAACATTATATGAAAGTAGAAGACATAGTGCACATGGCTAGAAAGGTGGATAGGCAGTTAAAAAGAAATGGGACAGTAAGATATACTTCGGTTTCTAACACTCATTGGAAACTAAAGTGGGACAAAAATGATCAAACTGTAACAAATGAAAGACCGAACCACCTAATGAGAAAGATGAGAGAATTAGCAACGAATCCAAGGTAGAATCTTAATATTCACGAAATAGAGATATTAAATATTTTAAGTGTTTGAGTTCATGGCACCTCGCATCTCAATGTCCAAATATGCGGGAGATAATTATGCGTGTCAATGGAGAGGTGATGACTGAGAGTGAGGGTGATTGTGAGAAGATGCCAGGGTTGGTTGATACTAGTGATGATGATGAAGTGGAGTATCCTGTGATAGTTGAATATCTTATTGTCAGGCGTGCTCTCAATACACAAAACAAGATGGATGATACGGAGCAGTAGAGAGAGAACATTTTTCATACTAGATGCCACATCAACAACAAGGTATGTAGTATAATCATTGATGAGAGGAGTTGTACTAATGTTGCTAGCACTATTTTAATTGAGAAATTGAATTTGCTTACGTTGAAACACTCTAGACCATACAAGTTGCAATGATTGAATGATTATGGGGAGACTAGGGTAAATAGGCAAGTGTTAGTTTCTTTTTCAATTGAGAAATACATGGATGAAGTACTTTGTGATGTAGTGCCTATGCATGCTGATCATATTTTGTTGGGAATGCCGTGGTAGTATGATAGGAAAGTGATTCATGACGGGTTGAAGAATAGGTATACTTTGGTAAAAGACAATATGATCATTACTCTTGTACCATTGACTCGAAGATAAGTGTATGAAGATCAAGTGAAATTGAAAAGAGAGATTGAGTTGAAAATACTTGTGAGGCCGAGAGTTCAAAAATAGAAGATGAAAAAGAGAGTAAGAAAAAAAGAGAGTGAAAAGAAAAAAAAAAAGAGTGAAAGGAAATGAGAGAGTGAAAAAATGAGATAAAAATAAAGAAAAAAATGAGTTTTTATGCTAAGGTAAATTTTACTACTAACGAAATTGACATACCATTGCCTAGTGTTGTTGTCTATTTGTTGCAGGAATATAAGGTCATGATTCTTAGTGATGTGTTTAGTAGATTACCACCTATTAGAAAGATAGAGCATCACATTGATTTTATGCCGAGTGTGACCATTCCGACCCGACATTTCTTTAACGAACAGTCCTTGAAGAGACAAGGTAAGTTGAATAGAATGCATGTCAAGTAGGAGGAATTCATTGATACATTTCCTCCTGTAATCAAATACACATAAGGTAAGAAAAATCTTGTGGTTGATGTTTTAGCAAGAAGGTATGTCCTTGTCTTCATTTTAGATGTAAGGTTATTGAGATTTGAATATGATAAGGAATTGTATGCTAATGATAATGACTTTACTAGTATGTATGGAGCGTGTGAAAAAGCATCGTTTAGTAAGTGCTATAGACTAGATTGGTATTTGTTTAGAGAGAATAAACTTTGTGAGCCTACTAGTGTTATGCGTGAGATGCTAGTGCATAGATGTGGTTTGAGAGAGGGGGAATGATGGATACCAAGATGAACCAAGTCTTAAAAATTATTTGCAAGTTTCTGATGGGGCAATCACAAGATCGAGAGCTAAAAAGTGCAAGGAAACAATGCAAGGATTAGTGCAATCCACTTGTGACGAGTCTAGCAAGAGCCGAATATTCAAGATGGGCTTGAGAGAAGGAGACTCAGTGATCATCTACGTGATACAAGCTATAGAAGAGTGCAACATAAATTAGGACTTATTATTATGTTTATGTGATTGAATGCCTTAGACTTGTTTATTTCATTAAAGGAACTTATTTTATTAGTTATAGAAATTAATATATAATAATTGGGTTTGAGAATGCTTGGCCCACATATGTTTTATTTTGTTGAACTAGGGTTTCAAGAAATTATTGTAGCCGCGACACTATACATTCAGGGATATTTTTGAAAGAAATGGCTTTATTTTGGTTAGGGTTTTAATTAGGTTTTGGTTTAAATACTTTTTGTAGCCTTATTTTAATAAGTTTATGAAATTTGATGAATTTATTCATTATGAGGTGAGTTTATCTCTTCTTGTTCTTGAATGAATTTTTGAACTTATCAAAGCAAATCACAATTTTTGTGGCGTTCTTCCTTATAATTTAGGTTCTTGAGACAGTTTCTTCAACGGATCTAGATTTTTATATAATCTAAGTTCTTGAAACGAGTTTTTCATTGGGTCTAAATTTTCTATTCGCTTGATTTTTAACTTTCTTGAGTGAGTTTTCAAATTGATTATAGGTTCAAGTGATTCAATTCTCATGGGTTCATATAAGAGACTATTTAAGAATATGAGTGAAAAGTTCTCAGATCACCTATTGGAGGAAATCATAGGGATTGCTTGGAGGATTTGGATTAGAAGAAATTAAATTCCAAACATTTTGGTGCAACAAGCCAAATCTAAGTTGGTGGACTACAAGGAGGCACAGATTGGAAAGTCAAAAAAGTCTATCTCAAAAATGGGACAACAGCTAGTATGGAAAGCTCCCTCCAAGGACTTCATAAAGATTAATTGGGACACAACAGTGGATCGAAACAGGAACAAAATTGGGATTGGAATTATTGTGCGAGATTGGAAGGGGACTAAAACAAATGTCTGTTTGCGACACAAAATATCGTGGGAAAAAGTCATTTCCTAACAGAAAGTGTTGGTGCTCTAAAAGCTTTTTCCTTTACTGCAGATATGGGACTAAGGAAGATTATACTTGAAGGTGATGCTCTCCAAGTGATCAAAGACATAACTATTCTAGATGAGCTTTGGACTAGTAGGGGAATGCTGATTAATGATATAAAACAAAAGCTTATCTGCTTTGATTCTTGGTCAGTGAACCATGTTAGATGGGAGGCTATTGTGATAGCACATACTCTAGCAAAATCTGCTTTGTATATTTCTAATGAGATTGTTGACATGGTGGCTAGTCCCTATATATTCTTTCTGTCCTTATTATAACGACTAACGAGTCTATTAATAAACTGATCTTGATTTAAAAAGAAAAAAAAAAAAAAAAACCCCTTTTGAGGATTGACATGCCAAATATTTCTATTCAACAATTTCGTGATGAGTACTTTTTAACAAATTATAGATCAATATAGGGAATTAGAACGATGCAAGTTCACTTCATTCGTTTAATTGTGAATTTATGATAATTGATTTTTTTTTCTTTTTTTTTTTTTTAAATCTAAGTTATCTTGATGATTTGATAGATAAATGCTTCATCAATCTTGTAAAAGTAATTAATGTAGTTAAATTATAATTTTTTTTATTATAAAGTTAATTATCTAACATGTCAAATCAAATTATATCAATTATTAGATTCTTTATAATAAAACTAGGACTTGTCAATTTGATATCATATAAATGTATGAAACTTTCTCGATCCTTGCCAAAGTACAAAGTAAAATGAACACAAATTCATAAACCGAAAAAAACAAAAACTTCATTTTGAGTGTATCATAAAAAAACGTGGACATTTGACGCGCCTGGCTGATTTAACTCAGCCATGGGCATTATAACCTGCTCTAATTTCTCCGTTTTCCTCTTTTGGATACTTTTTGTTTTATTTTTTATTTTTTATTTTTAGAGTAATATTATATATAATTTTAGAATTAACAAATCTTATGTATTCAATTTTTTCAAAAAAAATGCACATGACTTATCTATCTTTAAAAAAATCATTAAATCAATTCAACGAAAAGGTGAGAAGAGCGGTGAAAAGATGGTAAGTGAATTCTGAAGAGGGCCACCGGTTTAATTGAATCGGGTTGATTGAATTTTATTTACAATTAGTTTAACTTTTTAGGATAATTATGTTATAGAAAAAGTAAATAACAAAATACAATTAATTAGATACAAAATATACATAATTTAATAACGTGATTACGTCACAAAATTATAGAAAAGGATAATGCTTATTGGACCGATGGTATGCCAATGCTTGTTTTTTTTTTTTTTTTTTAATGATTAAGAAAGTAAATATTATTTAATTTATATTTTTTTTATAAAAAATGTATTTAAAAATGTAAAAAAAATACTTAAAGAAAATAAAAAAAAAATCTGAAAATATACTGCTACGGTTCACCATCCGACCATGGGTCCCTTTAGCAGTATCCTATAGAAAAATTTATTTCAATGATTGTCGGTCATATAAAATAGTACAATATATAGAGTATCTTGATTCGGAGATGGGGTCAAATCAATCCTAGAGCATTCGAATCTTTATCCGCTAAAAATTATCAAACCGAGTTGCACGCAAACAGAATTCAACTCCACGCAATCCAACCCAACAAATTACTTATATTTATTTATTGATGAAGAAAGTGATTATTAATATTGATATTTTATTTTATATTTTAAAAATATTAAAAAATATGAATAAAAGCAAATTTTAAAAATTTTAAAAAAAGAAATAGAAAAGTTGTCATTGTCAAGAAAATTGACAGAATGCTTGGCTCCAACCTTTGTTGACCTTTCACCACAGTTTCTTTGTCTTTTACACATCAGCAACATCCACGGTGAGTAATGTTTGGTAAAATTTTAAATTGATAAATATTATATAAGTTTTTTTTTTTTTATAATTTTGTAAAGTGAAATTCATATTTTTATAAGAGTTTATATGAAAATTTATTTATTTAAAATTTGTACAAATTATTTTTCATCTGTTATACTGTTTATTTTCATGTTTACATATCTATTACGAGATCTGATAAAAAGAGTTGTAAAAAATAATAAAATGATTGCATTAATTAATAGAGTTACTTAATCATATATATAGTGATATTATCAGCAATCTAAGAGAAATATTTTATCTATAAAAAAGAATTATAAAATATCATCTTATAAATTAACATAGCTTCACATGGTCACTGGTATATATACTATATTATAGCTTTTTTATTATAAAGTAAATCTATCATATCACATTAATTTATGAGTTAATTTTCTTTTTTTCTCTCTATAAACCTAGCATTTCTCATTAACTGATGTATTCTTCAAATACAAAAAAAGTGTTTAATTCAATGATTTAGTTGGCAGTTAATTTATTGCGTTCAACAATTTTATCTCCTACTATTTGCACCTTATAAAAAGTAGTGCTATTATATGAAAAATATTGAGACGAAATATCATCAACCAAGATGCATAACCTAATGTATCATGTATTTGGAAATAAAATATATAACTTTATCTACAAATGTGTTTCACTTTCTTCCTTCAATTGTCAATATATATAATTCCCTCTTATAAGTAGCGGAACTATAAATTTGTTTTAGGGGGTCAAACAAAGTTAAAACTATAATAAAATATTTTTTATTCTATTTATATACAATTTTTTCTGTGGTATAGAACAATCTGATAGTAAGATCTAAAATAAAAATAAAGCACGTTTAATACAACCTATGTATTAAAAAAGTATATCATGTGTCAAAAACAATATATCATTGAAATAACTTAAAGATACTCATACAAATATATCACACAAAAGAAACACAGAGTGTCTGAAATTGTAACTTCCATTCTTTTAAAGAAACAAAATCATCAAGTATTGAATCTAAGTAAAAATTCATAGCTATTTCAGGTGGGTACAACATATCTATACTTCCATTCCAGTACAAGGAAGACCTAGTAGACTTAGGGCTAACGTCGGATTAGTACAATCTAGCCTCTTGAAATGGGCCTGGCTTAGGTTTCTTTTAATATAGACAACAATTATTTGCTAGAAACTTATGATCTTCAACTTTGTTGCGAAGTTTTATTTTAACAATTTTCATAGCTGAAAATGCTTGTTCAATGGTCGTTGTAAATACTGGAAGAGTCAAAACAAGATGAATCAATATATCAATAAGATAATATGTCTTTGATTTCTTTGTCTCTACCGATCTTCGACATAAATGTGCAATGAATCACAAATTTTGAAACTTTGGATTAGTAAGCACATCAATTTCAAAATACTTCAATTGAAACCTTAAATTAATTTTCTCATTCTCAGAAAAATCAAGAGAATAATACTTTTATGCAAGACAACATATATCATCAATATTAAAAAATTTATAAGCATCATTTGGATCCAAAGCTGAGCTAAGGGTTAAAAGTTTGGTCGCTCCTTCACCAAACCTACTGTCAAGCTCTTGCATTCGAAAGTCTATAGTAGCATTAAATATTTCAAAATGATAATGATGTTCTATTGTAATGTGATCTCGTTGATGACGACCACGATCTTGTACATAATGAGAGCTCAATTCTAGAATGTCAACATCAGATTTCTTGAAGAATGAGACAACATTCTCAAACAAATTTTTTCAACCTTCATTTTTCAACTTTTGGATGTATCATTTTGTAGTGGAAACCATTTTCATGGCATTTAAGATATCTTAAGATTTTTGCTACAAAACTTGATAAAAATATCAGCAATACCTATGGTTTCTTTCATTAAATGAAAAATAAATTTAAATTTGAATTATGTAATCATTTTATAAGTAGCATTCGCATCCCTGTGTTGAGAGTAAGTGGATCCTTTTTTTTATAAAGCTTTCAAGCACCAAGCAAGTGGCTCCAAATATTCGTAGTAGACTAAAAATAGAATAAAAATGAGAACCCCAACGAGAATCATTGGCTTATTTGACAGTGTCAATTTTTTTAGCTTCTTTTCCACTTTTAAGTACATCAATAGCTATCATATGTGCAATTTGTGTTTCTTGAGCAACTTGTAGTTCATCATGATGTTTACATGAACCACCCACCACATTGATAATGAAATTCAAATTTGAGAAAAATTCATGAACAGAAACTACCTCTCTAGATGCAGCAACTAATGCTAACTATAATCGGTGAGCAAAATAATGAACATAGTAGGCATATGGAAAATCTTTAAGAAATAATGCTTGCAATCATTTCCATTCGTCACGCATATTACTAGTACCGTTATATCCTTACTTATGAATATTTTGAATATCAAGACAATGATGAGAAAGAATTGCAGATATTTCATTCTTTATAGTCAATGCCAATGTATCTTTAACATGTACAATATCAAAAATCGTTCTTGTATAAAACCATCATCATCAACAAATCTCAAGTTTTCCAATTTTATTATTATACAAAGCTAAGAGTTTAAGCATCTCAAGGAAATTAACTCAATTTTTTTGACTAAAGGGTCTCATCATGACCTCTAAAGGCACATCCTTTAAATGCAAGTCATTGAACAACATCAATAGATGTTTTTATTCCAAGTCGATTGTTGAGAATTTGTTCAGAGCTTCGTGCATTCATTACATTATTAATATGCTGTGATTATTATAATAAATCCTCACAAGATTTCATAGCAAAGAGCAAGGATCATCCTCAATGTGATTAAGAAATGCACAATATTTTCCATCATTAATATTCTTCCAACTTCTAAATCCTGGGACAGTAAAGACATCCCATCCAGAACGTTAAGATGCTTTCATTATAAAAATATAACAAGGTAAATAATATGCAAAATCCTTTAATGGAGAATACTCTAGCCAAGATACAAATTGTACAAACCAAGAAGCTTAAAAGCGATTATGATGCTTTTCAAAATCAGAAAATAGATATTTTGATAGACACATTTGATATGGACCAATTTTCAAGTAAGCTTTTCTTATTTTATCATGTTGATTGACTGTATAATCTTATTTAAAAGGACGTAATCTTGATCTCGTTGTAGAGAAGATATATCAATTGTTTTTTAATCAAGTGTTGAAAATGTAAAACGAATTTCTTTGAACTTTACAATTTGAGGGTTAAAGAATTTTTCTTAGATTCAACTCTTGGCATTTTAGAAGAATCTTTTAAAATATCAATTTCTTTTCTTTTAAAATATAAGTCGATAATTTTAATTTAGCCATAATTCGCGAACTTAAAATTCACAAATCATCTTATTAGTTATATCAAATTTTCATATCATCAAGACCATTCAAAAAGGAGAAAAAAGTGTTGAAATGACCGGTTTTGGTCGACGACCGAATCATTCATCTTCTTGGGATGAATGTGTCACGAAAAGTTACATGTTTCTTCGTCACTTTTTTCTTTTTTGTTCAAATCAAGGAAAAGTTACGTGCTAAGATATACGGGATCACGCAATCTTGAGCATGGAAATGGAAGAAAAAAAATTCTCAGACAGACTCGAGAGACTCAAAAGCAGGATGTAGATTGGCTACGATGGAGTGGCATGCATGATTCGCATGTCAAGGTGGCAGACCTAATTGTCCGTACGAAATTGCAGGCACCGATGCAGACTTACAGTGACACCTATGTCAGCACACTCGACATGTCAAATCGCAGCTTGCAATCTCTACTACTTTCTGATTTCTCTTTGGTACTCTTCTGCTACAAATACGCGAATCTTTCATTTCCCATGGCGTCCCTGACGTTGATTTCCATCTTTCTGCACATGCTCCCAGCTTCTTCCATAATATTTTACACAAGGACGTTGCTACGTCCACAGAGAATTTCTACAGAAATTCTCTACCGAACGTTTCAATTCTTTTTTTTTTATTTTTTTAACTTTTTCTTTCACCATTTTTAAAAGTATTTAGATATTTTTTAAAAAAAAAAAAAAATCACATATTCATTTAAAAACACTTACTTAATTATTAAGTAAAAATAAAAAAATAAAAAAACAATAAAAAAAATTTCGGTAGAAGATTTCGGTAGCAATCTTCTGTGGCAATAGTGTTTTCCTTTACACAACCCTCTTGACGGGGACCACTGGCGATATATATAATACATATATATATATATATACATACATGTAGATGTAATGTTGCATCCACACCTCCTGATTTTTTTGACCAGAAAGTCACTGACGGAGATCATGCTGCATGCTTGGCCTGAAACCCTATGCTTGGCCCTAGGGCTAGCCCCAGTAATGATCGATCTCTGATACATTGGCGGTCTGTGTAGTACAAACACGGGTTCTGTTGCATTAGAAGGTATAGCAGGCTTGCTGCATGAAATTTCAGGCTTTTAGACCCCTTTGGTTCTCAACTAAGCTGACTATGCTTGATCTCCAAACTTATTCGATCTAATTTCATTTTATTATTATAATATTTAAATTTTTTTATAAAATAATAAATAATTTAATTTTTTTAAATCTTAAAATAATAAATATAATATCAAAAATTATATAATAATAATTTTTTATTTAATTTTTAACAAAATATTTTATTTCATCTTACTGACCAAACGAGGCCATATCAAAAGGCAGACCTCGCTTCTCCTTATGTCCAGCTCATGTGCGAGTAGTCTACTCTTGTTTGACTACTAGTCATAACCAATCTGCATCCAACGGTCTACGAAATTTCATAACTTCACTGCGGACGTTGTGATCTAAGCTTACTAGCTAGCTAGCTAGTCAACGGGAGACATTCCGTGCTAATTAGATTGTTAATCACTTACTGGTATTGATATTCGTGGTAAATGGTACAGTGTTATGCACGCAGTAATTTAATTTTATGTAGAATTAAGATAAGAAAAGAAAGAAAGAATAAGGTCTGGCAAACGAAAACAACCTAGGAAGCCATGATCAGAACAGAGCTAGAGAACAGTACTACAGGGAAGCCACGATCAAAGTCGTTGTTTTCATAGCCGGCCCCACGATGCGAGAGATGGATATATAAGAAACAACAAATTTGGTTGCTGAAACGTTTCAGAATAAAGCATCAGTAGTCACGTATTAAAACCACATTCAATTGCACTACACCTTTCAGTGTCACGGCCATGACAAAAACAATTTTTTCNCAAAGAAAGAACGATTCTTGACGACGATGTCGTACATATGACGGATCTTAAAGTTGGCGAAGTTTTTCGGAAGGGAGATCAAGTGGGGTGACTGTTCTGACCTGTGGAACTGAAGGAAGTCGGGGCTAGTGGGGTTGTGGTAGCGAGACCAGCCGAGCTCGTTGAGACGGTGTTCGAGCTCGGAGTAGGAGCGGATCACGTGGTTAGCCGGGAGGTATACGAGGACCCGGGGGCGAGCGCCGGGTGCAGTGGCTGTACCTGGGTAGGGTGGCTCTTTTTGCTCGAAGGATTCCCTTGTAGGATTGGTGATAAGGCGAGCCACGCCATTCTTGTCAAATATCCACACACCGGACATTGAGTGTGTGTATGTGAGCGAGAGAGAGAGAGGGAAAAGGAGACAGAAAGCTAGGCAGCTAGATGGGTTATGAGGTACGATCGATTGTCGTACGAGAAATTGCGAGGTGGCCATATATTTATAGGACGAGACCAGACGAGACGTGAGTGGTGAGGCTTCATCGTTGTAATACCATGGTTCGGACCTGCTACCAGCCTCACCCATAATAATGGTGTAAAAATAATTAATGAAAATAGACAGTGAACATGCAAGATTAGGTTATATTGTACGTATAATGTGCAGGGACGCATGCGCCTTTTTTTTCGTGGTTTCTTTGAGGAGAACTTTAAAATGAAGTCATTAATACTTGGTAATGCAAGATTATTCTCTTTTCCTTTTTCTTTCATTCTGCTATTTTTCTGCCTGTAACATTTGCATGCCCATAAAAAAAATAAAAATAAAGAACTTGCATCATTTTGGCCATTATTTGGGCTGTGGGTACTGGGTACACGATATACCATCTAGCAAGCACTGTTTTGATCTAACAAACAGGCAGTCATGTGAGTCGGAAATATGAAATTACTAAAGAGGATTGAAGATCAAACTCCATCAAGCCAAACTCTCATAGCACATCAAAGTTGATCATAAGCATGAAAGATGACAGCCAAGCTACCGATAATTAGAAGTCAAAACAGAAAACTTCATGATCTCCTAGCGATATGCCACATGTGTGTTTATATATACATGCTATTGATGTTGATTAAGATGAAAATGAATAGCATTTGTTTCTGAAGATTAGTATGGAGGAAACATGTTCCGTTTATAACGTTCACAATAAAGAGAGATATAACGTAAATGAATTAGCTTGTCGGGTATTTAAGCGTTATGGGTTTGAAAGGAATAATATGGTTTCTGTGCACAGGATAACCGGGGAAGCCAACAGGTGTAATACAAGTGGTACTTTGCAGTATACATGCGAATGGCACTTTGAAAACCCCGAGGTGCGGGCTAGATCGATGCATGTTTTTTTTCACGTTTATATTCAGTGTCCATTGCGAATCCAAATGTTATGTTTATGTTTATTTATTGTGAGGTATTTTTTATTAAAATAAATCTATCTTTTTACAAATAATTATGTTCAATCACAAATATATCGTTATAGACACTTTTTTTTTTTTTTTGTCGCGACGTGTTTCATGAATTAGTTTTGGTGTTGACAGGGGTGTCATATATCATGCATTAGTTCAGTATATTAAATACATCTATCTGCTTTGGGTTATTTCTCATCAAATACTTCGTTACTTTTTATATATATATATATAAATATGGAAAATGATTAACCCATAACATATTCTACAACATATTCTACAATAATGTGTTAAAGTAAGGGGTATTTTGGTAAAGTGTTGTATAAAAGTAATAACACTTTACCACAATGCCCTCACTTTAACACATTGTTGTAGAATGTGTTGTAGAATATATTGTAGGTATATCATTACTCTATAAATATATATCCTTCACTTCTTTTGCTTTGGTCTCATCAATGGCGGATGTTACCAACCCTCTGTATCTTCAAATATAGCAAATGTTCATGCGAGTTGAGGGTAGGCCAGGTCGAAGTTCGCCTCGCCAGTGGTTCTCGAAATTTCTTACGAAACGTCGACGGTTGCTTTTCCCTACACGATAATCTCATAAACCCTTCGCAGCCTTTATTTCTCGTCGAAGTTCCTCCCCGGATGCTCCCATTCGCGTAACGGCACCGTCAGTACCTTCACACCGCGATCTCGTCGAATCTCATCAACCTCATCGGCCCTGACGATCAGAGACGCCACGCCGTGGCCCGGAGGATCTCATCTTTCGCAATGCGACAGGTTGTGGCCGGCATCTGAGGGTCTTCGCTGGTTAGCCCTGGGTACTCCTTGTTAGGTGACTTGTCAGACTGTTTCTCTTGTTATTATTGCAACAACAAGCAATCGATGAGGTCGGCGATGATGATAAGATTCGGCAGCAGGCCGGTCAGCTCAATAGATTCCGAGGCACGAGACCATGAGGCCTTTTTAAAAATAAAATAAAATAAAAATAAATAAAACCAGTAAGTGTACAGAAACGCTTGGGGCTGGTGTTTATTATCGAAGAGTCGAAGACCAATGGGAACATGTCACGTAAGGAGTTGATGAAGACACCGGCCTCTCTGCATTGTAGGGGTCCAGGAGATCCTTTCTGCATATTCCCCGACCCCCCTCCCTCCCCTCTCTCTCTCTCTCTCCGTCGAGGACCTCAATACCTGGGTAGTTTACGTCGAGGGGGGGCCACGAGACTTGCAGGAAACACATCGAGTTCGAAGGTATGTGTAAAATTTTCATCTTTTCAATATCAACCAAACCCCAAGTCTTAATTTCCAATATCAACCAATCGGGTCCAATAGCATATACATTAATTCGGCAATGTTTTCTCTAGATTACCTGAATATATATTGATCAAAACAAAGATGATCGTACTGCTTTGATATCATGATACCCTTACCTTAGCTGAACAGGCACAACATTGCTTGCTACTCTAGTGAATATGGGATGGGTGATGGGACCAGTTTACTTTATTCATGCTTTCTAACTGGCCGTGGCTTTGGAAAATTCGTCCAGATGATGAGTGCTTATAGATTTTCGACTCAAATTAGGAGAGCCAGCAGGTGCATGGGAATAAAATAAAACCAAGGATAATAAGCTTTTAATTCTAATTCTTAATCAATTATGTCCTTAGAAGAGAAACTCTCAAAGCCCACTAGAGATCTTATGAAAGACCACGATTGCTTAAAATGGTCTAGGACCTTTAGTTAGTGATGGAAATAAGACAAACTTTTTCCCGGGCTTTTCTTGAAGATGAACATTACTTAGATAAAGTTGTACTATGAAAATTAATTACGGGTTAGGGATTTTGGGTTCGTTTTCTTGAAGGAGAGAGAAGGAGGAGAGAGAGAGGTTAGGGATTTCGAGTTAGGATTTTATGAAGGAGACGGAAGGAAGAAGAGAGAGAGAGACAGGGAGAGAGAGAGAGGGATTTTCGCAGACAAAAGGATCCGGAGAGAGAGAGACAGCAAAGAAAGAGGGGGTCAGGGGGAATAACTTACGAAGAAAGCATCCCCTGCAGTGCAGAGAGTCGGTGTCTTCGCCAACCCCTTACGTGGCATGTTTCCATTGGTATTGGATAATCTCTTATACGAGACACCGGCTATAAGTTATTCTCTTAAGTTAATGTAGAGTTATTAATTAAATTTTTTATATTCAGATTTTTCTAATATCTCATTTCTAAGCGAAAAAAAAAAAAAAAACACAAACCCTAATCTAACTTTTTTTTGCCATGAACGCTCCAAAATAAAATAAAATAAACACTAGCAAAGTAAGTGGGCACACTTTGTTGAGTTTATGAAGCTTGATTTGTTTTTATGGCGATCCGAGTTGATGACCCGATCTAACAAGGACTCGTCACGATTTTGTAGTAGAGTTTCAATGAGACTTGGGCCATGGAGGAAAGGCCCAAAGTCGAAACAAACATGGTCAAGTCTCGTGGGGGCCCGAGGGACGAAGGCCCTAGGAGAAAGATTTTGTTTATCCTATTTGACTCAAGAAATGTCGGATAGAAAGTCCGTCGACATTCGCGCGAATGACTACTTGAGCAAACATCAGACATAGAGTTCACTTGAGACTTGCTCAATACCTCGCTTGAGCGAATAACGCGATAATTATAAAATTAAGATTTCCATCATAGAACCATGTGTGTGTGTGGGTGCGTATGTGTGAGCATATTTGTTATAAACAGCATGACCATTCTGGAATGATGTATTTTTACCTTAAAGTATATTTTATCATTGCTCAAGATAATAAAAGCATCTGCAGCTCTATGAATATAAGTGCGTTGTCAAACCACATAAATTTTTGTGTTTTTTAATTGATTTCTTGTTTTACAAGACAACAAAAACGGCATTTTGCGACTAATTTATTACGACCAAAAGACTATTCACAACCAAATAATTTATACTAACTTTATATAAAAGTTTTAAGTTGCAAAGAAAAAAGGGTATCAATATTCATAATTTGATTGGAGCTACAAAGATAGTTATTAAATTGTTAACCTCGCATAAAAATATTTCTCCTAGAGTAGCTATTAATACGACTAACAGAAATTTTGTTCCTTTCCTTTTGACTCTTTCTTTTTAGTTATTCGGGAGACAATCCAAAATAAACAAGTAGGGAAGCTATAATTGTAAACCACAATCAAATCTATGGAGGCATTGGTTTGTACATTCCTTTTAGTAATGTGTCGGGAGAAATTGGTATAAGAAGCTTTGTGTCGAGTAGTTGGATCATAGTCTCTTACCATAAAAATGGTTGCATGAGCGGTAACACCAACGATGAGAAATCCACCAATCCACATGTGATGTGTGATTACGTATTCTATGGTTACGATTCTACCATATATGTCCACTGTCAACCATGGAAAGGGATGTAGCACGTTTGACCAAAACTAGTTATCACCCTTCCAGTAGTAGAAGAAGGCATAACAGTTGAAGGAAAATAAGCAAGATAATAATAAGAACCAGTTCAAATAAATTGTAATGAAATAGGAAATGTGGCTCATGTGTGATGGTAGCTAGCTTTACCAGAAAATGAAATAATAAAAAAAGCGTTCCACATGTTTGTATTCTTTTTTTTTTTACAACCTTTATGCCTATAGAAATGGATGAGTCACCGTATCTTTACTCAGTTTTTTACCTTTTTCAACCGATGAACATCTATGATGCGAAGTTGTTTGCTACTAGGAGTATTCACCCGACCCGATAGCAGTGTTACCAACCCAACCCAACCCAATTAAGAGCTATTCTGATTGGCCGATTACCCGACCCAATAAGATTTTTAAAAAAACAGGTATTCCGACTTTTTTTTTTCTTCTTCTTCTATTTCTTCATCTATATATATGCTAGAAAATTCTAATTACCATTCTATACAAAATATTTGAAATGGTCTTGTTCTAATGCTCTTTTGTGATTTTGTATTGGAGGTTGTGATCAACCCGAATGAGACTCCGCCAGTGATGCACAAAATGCACTTTTAGTTTTTGTGCACTTTTAGTGGTAAAGGCACTAGTTGTTGCCGCTTCCTTCCAAGTATATTTGAAGAGATATATTCTTGCCAAGCTCTAGAAGAAATTATGTGGCATATACTGCTGCTTTGCCTTTTCTTGGATTGATTTCACACAACAATTGTTATTGCAATTTGTTTGTCTACTTAAACCGCTTTTTTGCCTTATGAAAGTTTATTCATCCAAGTATGATATGGATTTGATTTGGGATATGGAAGCATTATTTTGACTGAGTTGATGGCCCTAAAATAAGGCATCTTATTATATTTGCAACAAGATTTCTCCCATGTAATATTTGAAATTGATTCAATATTATTATAATGACATAAAGCTGGTGCCTTTTCAACCATAATTCAAAAAAGACATGTAATGATGTTGTTTTGCTTCAAACCATTAGATGGTTATTGTTGCAACACATTGTCATCTTGTACTTCTGACATGTTTTCTTCCATTTGATTCATCATGCAGTGAAATTTTAATAGCGAATATAGGATACATAGACTTGTAGTTGTGGCCCTCTTGTAATATTCAATCGGCCTCATTTTAAATATTTTTCAAAGTTATCTCTACAAGAAATACAAAATTATGTTAAACATATAACTAATTGAAATGACTATAAGAAAACATGTAATTAATTAAACTTACCGGTTTCTAACTTATAGCTTTCAGCATCTTCTATTACATCTTGAGAGCCAAAATTAATGAAGGGAACCATTAACTAGTTTTGTGTGTAGATAAGAGATTCAATTGTTGTTGGGACCAATGAGTATGACATGAATCTAAGACACGAGCTCCAACGCTAAATGTCGACTCAGAAGAAAAAGTAGATATGGGAATAGTTAACACATCTCGAGCCATATTGGCAAGGATCAGATATCTGATTGAATTGACCTTCCACCATAGTAGAATATCAAAGTTGGGTGTAGATCCTTCAACACTTTCCATGAAATACTTATCCAATTCTGATTTAGACTCTACCACACCTTTTGATGCTTGATATTGTTCATACATACTTAATATATCATCCACATTATCATAAGAAGTGTTGCTTTGGGTCTCACCAATACTTGATTGGCCCCTACTTGAACCTATACTAGATTGTGAATATTGCTTATATATACACTTAATCATCTTCCTTAATTAATCAACAAGTTCATAAGCTCGCTCATTCCTAAGAATATTTCTAAAACAAAACTTCAAAACTTCCAACTTGAAGCGCGGATCAAGCATAAATGCACTAAATAACATTCTGTTCAATTTCTTAAAATCCTCCCAATACTTGTAATATTTCAATAACATTCTCTCCAACATGGTTTTCAACATATTACTCTCACTCATAAAAAATTTGTTCAAATGGTTATAGATTGTAAATATTTCTCTAATGAACAAATTGGAAATTGCATAAACTGAGCCTAAAACCCACAAAGTCATATTATAAAAAAGCTTCAAAAATTGTACAAAAATCTTAATGGTTTCCCAATCATGTAAAGTTGATATTTTTTGTCCAACCTCAAGTAAATATGGGCCAAACTCATTGTCTTCATCTTGCGTCACCACAAATGCCGCATAATATTTAAGAGTCACACTCAACATTAGATATGTTGAGTTCCACCTAATTGGAACATCAAGACAAAAAAGCCCACCACCCAAAATATTTTGTTTCTCTGCGCATGACTTGAACTTATTAAGTCTTACAGGTGAAGACTTCACATATTTAACTGCATTTTGAATCTTTACAATTGATTTATTAATTTCTTTCAATCCATCCCAGACAATGAGATTCAAAATATGTGCACAACATTTTATATGCATAAGTTCATTGTCTAATACCATACAGTCCCTAAGTTTGGCAATTTTCCTCAAATAATCGATGGTTGTAATATTAGAGGATGCATTGTCGACTGTGATTGTAAATATCTTTTTTAAGTTCCATCCAAGTACAGATGACTCAATCTCTTTTTCTATTGTTGTCCCTTTGTAATTAGGAACTTTCTTAAAATCTATAATCATCTTGTGCAAGATCCAATCATCATCAATAAAATGGGGTGTTATGCACATATAGTTAAGATTTTGAATTAATGTCCACATGTCAGTAGTGATACAAATCTTATAATCGGATGCTATGAACATGTTCTTTAACTTATCTTTTTCTAACATGTACATCTTCATACAATCTCGCATAACAGTAATGTGAGAGGGGTTTGGAAATCTAGGCTCAACTACGGCCATAAAATCTTTAAAACCTTCTTTTTCTACAAATCTAAACGGTAGTTCATCCATAATTATCATTTTAGCTAATGCCGATCGTATTTTCTGTTCATTGTACTTGGCAAATCCAACACTAGGACTGTTAGTTGTACCATCCACCCTCGTCTTCCTAGTCTTGGTCGTTTTTTATTGGGGGTTATTCCTTCCAACCCAACTAGTATTAAAGATTTTACATGTCTGGTGATGATTCTTCAAAGATAAAGTACCTTGTTTTTTAGAATGACATAACACAATAATCACAAGAGGCTTTGGGCTCATTGGGATCCTCAACATTCTCAATCCTCGTAAAATGTTGCCATACATCTGATCTGCTCCGTCTTATTGTGATAAGAGAGCAAACTTCAGGACTAGTTATTGGGAGAGAGCTATCCAAAGTTGAAGGCAGAGTAATATCCAAATAAATCACATTAGGCATTGATACAGACCCAGATGAAGACATAGCAGCACTATGTTCCATAGGGTTCCATTGCAATTGAGATAAATTATGTTACATGTACACCAATATATTTAGATTAAAAAACTAAAGCTACACCTATATATTAATATCATAAAATTAAACACAGAGAGCTTTTGTAAAGAAAAAACCATTATACATATCATGTATAACAACTTGGTCATAATATATATTTAATTATTCTAATGCTCAACTCTGCTGCATTATATGTTATTCTTAACGTGAGTTGTAAATTGCAGACTTTGCAGTGCAATTGATCTGAAGGAATAATAAGTCAATCCAAAAGTTCAAAAAATGTGTTGAGAAAAAGACGATACCATATTAAAACAAAGTGCGAATTTTGTTTCTACATCACACGTCTATGATTATGAAATCATATCAAAACAAGTGGAGGGGGGGTGATAATGAAATGCGTATCAATAGATCAATCTCTTTGATTATTTGCCAATATTGGCTGATATCAGAGGCCTATCACAAAATGAGCATGTCGAGCATAATATGTACGGTGCAAATGCACCAATCAATCATATAATATTAAAGAAGCTTTTAGGCAGTGTTTCTCCACAATGGAAATTGGCTTATATATATACTAGCCATCAAAAGAAAATCTTGGTCCAAAACCATACACACTGAAGCTGTATCCTAGAGAATTCAGATAATAAGTTTAAAAATAAAAGAAATAAGAATTGAATTAACATCATTACTTAAAAAGAATAGGAGAGTTTAGAGTCATAGACCATCATTCAGACAACCAACATCATTCACTTTACTGAGAACATTGTTCTACACAATAGAGAACAATATTTTTACACAGAGACCCATGAATAGCAAAGAACAAACTGAGAATAGCAAATCATAAACAAAGAATAGGAGAGTATAGACCATCAAGCACAGACAAGCAAACAATATTTAACCTATTCAACCTTCCAAACACCCATAAACCCACGAATAGAAAACTCACAAACTAATCTAATGCAACAGAGCAAGATTCTGTTTTCCAACCATCCAAACACCCATAAACCCACCAAGAGCAACGAAAATGTAGCCTATTCAGCCACCAGAACACTCATGAATAACCAACCGAGAAACCAACGTCCTAAATCATGCAAAGAAGAAAAACTCTGATTTCGAGTCTCAGAGCCAAACCAAACGGCAATATTTTGTTCTAATAATGAAAAATCGACAAACCTATGCGCTAACCTTGATTCTGAGTTGCGATTGAGAGAGTGAGAGTTACGAGAGTCAGCTGCGTTGGAGAGAGTGAGTGTCGAGCGGGAGAAAGGAGAGGAGGGCTGAGATGTGATTTTGGGAAAGGCAAAAACGATCCCGTTTTAGACTAAATCGAGTATCGGGTATTACCTGTTTAAAAAAGGAAACGAGTTCCGGTATTCCATTTCCGCTTTAAAACACAATCGGGTCAAATTTTTTGGGTTGGATTGGGTTTACAGCTTTTTTTTTTTCAGCCCTATTTGCTACCTTCAATAGATGTGCGCTAGATTGTGAGCAAGTTTCAATAAATGTTAGAATACAATTAGCTGATTATCAAAAGGGAGGATGTAAAACAGAGACTATCAAGAGGTAGATCAAGAAGGGAGCCCATGAGAGATTTTTTCATTGGAGTTGATCTAGGGTCTTTCAAAGGGAGATGGAGATTTATGTTCATAGTCTTTTACTACAGGTTTTCTTAGGTGAAGTTGTAAAGCCTTTACAATTACAAGGCTCTTCTTGGATGACATAAAACATGTTTTCTCTCAAAGACGAATGCTTGGTTCATCTATAGAGAAGGAAACAACTTGGCTCATAGTTTGTCAGAGAANTTTTTTTTTTTTTTTTTTTTTTTTTTTTTGCAAAATCAATACGTTTCTGAGCCTTTTTTTTTCAAGAGATAATTCACTATTTTTTTTTTGGTAAATCATTGTCAATTCTAATTGAGTTTTTTTCTCACTATGTCATATTTCTTGTTGAATAATAATAGTCTTCCAACTGGTTAACAACCAGTTTACAACTTAGGTAATAAAAAAAGTGATGTAAAAAATATTTTATAATTTTGCAAAATAATTATATTGTCATAATTGTAAACTGGTTGTTAATCATTTGGAAGGATATTATTGTCCTTTCTTATTTAGTTTTTTAATAAATTAGTTTTTAAAATTATGTCATAAATAATATAATCATAATTTGACCTTCTATCACTACAGGGCTTAGGCAATAAAATTAGAGTAATACTTTAGTCATAAATGAATTATATAAAAATAAATTCATAAATTAACGTGACTTAATATAGTACGTCAGATTATAAAATTACTTTTAATGTAAAATAGATCTAAAATATCACATGAAGCCACGTCAGCCTGTAAATTTACTTTTGTGTTTGTAGTAGTTCTAATAAAATTTTCACCTAGTGGTGGAAGAGCCGGTCCTGTTCGATAGTACCCGAGGGTGGTGTGTCGATAATTACTCTGATCGACATGTCACATTAATATACATAGTTAAAATCGTGTTAATATGATATGTTATGCTATTATTGACCCTATGACTAATGTGACACGGCACATCTACTCATACACGTAGTATAACATTCAATTGAAAAGTATATGGAAGAATTTGGTTTTATAATAAAGTACCAACTTTATACTTTACCTGATAATATACCGTGTTGTGCAAATCAAGATGGGTTTGGATGTCCTATTTTATTCACTCCATTTTGTATAAACAATTATTTGCAAGTAGTGCATATATCTTTTAAAAAAGAACCTAAGTAACAAGAATTTACTCTTTTTTTTCTTTTTTAATAATAGAGCTTATTTTTTCATAAGATTTGCACACTTTATAATCAAATATTGCAGTACTTATCAGTATTTTGAATCTTTACCAAAAGCATAAAAAGGTATTTGTACTTTTTAACTCTTTTTATATATACAATGGTCTCACAGTAAGCGGTGTCTCATGATAGATTTGCAAAGTATCATTAGTACTCTTATAAAAATGTGTTACTCATTCAAATTAATGCATATTTGTGATTGCCGTAGAAAATATAGTTTATAACTTTATATTATAATTTATAGCTTAAGTAATAAGTTATATTTTTAAAAAAATATTTATTGTCTAATAACCATATGTTTAAAACACTTTCAAATATGTTACATTTATTTGGAAACAAATTAAAAAGTGATTTCTGAGGTAGAAATGATGATCACTTGTTTTTTTTTTTAAATTATGACTATATCTTTAAAAGTTTGAAAGTTGTAATTATCTTAAATTTATATTGAGTATTTTCGTCTATTGACAATATGTTTAAAATTTGAACTACATTCTAAATTATTTGAAAAAACACGTTTGTGATGTTTTTCCTCAAATATACTTTTTATAATGTACATTATAAAAAGTTATAATGTAAATATATATAAATATTTATATATATATATTGGTTTAAACTTTAAACCAAAACGGTTTAATAAAACAACAAATTATAATAAAAGATTATATTTAAATAACATTTGAACTCTATCTATTTATTTTTTACAAATTTTAATATAAAACATACTTTTTTCTGGAAAATTGATTAATTTTCAACTCTCGTACAACCCTGTACGAGACATAAATATAGTTTTGTAAGATTGAAATTTATTTGTAATGATATGACATGGTTCAATTGATTGATTGTAAACTGAGTTCTAAAATAAATGTAAGAAATTTGTAAGTGTATCATTTTCTTATTTTTTTAAAATTTAATTTAATACAAAATAAATTTCCATTATTGATTTATTTGATTTTCTTTATTCTCATATTTC
The DNA here is from genome assembly GCA_003123785.1 of Pterocarya stenoptera. Taxonomy (NCBI): domain Eukaryota; kingdom Viridiplantae; phylum Streptophyta; class Magnoliopsida; order Fagales; family Juglandaceae; genus Pterocarya; species Pterocarya stenoptera. The sequence goes on along the minus strand of QEOT01124138.1, from coordinate 57,877 downwards.
TCTAACTTAATATGTTACATATATTTTTTAGGATAATGCTACGGAGCTCACATTTTATACCGATAATCGACCGATTGCACACGTGGCAATTTAAAATAATAAAAGAAAGAGAAAATAATTAGATATAAAGAAAGAGGAAAGCCAATGACCATTTTAGGTCTGAATAGCTCCATACCCATTCATCCCTCCATTGATACCCATTCCTCCCTCATCCTGCCTCCATCTTGTACGAAATCAGTGAGTTGGCGTCAGGAAAAACCCATTTCAGATCCCTCCATCCATATCCATCCATCCCTCCCTCATCTTCTCTCCATCTTGTACGAATCAGTCCATTGGAACTTTACTCACCCTGTAGTTCTTCTCAGCGCAAACAAATGGTCACGAACATTAGAAGAAAAAAAATCCAGATATACCTGATTTCTATTTTCCTAACTAAATCGAGTTGTATATTTAACAAATCCAGGTCTAGCATATCTATACCAAAAAAGTATAGCATTTTCGTTTATTGTTTTTAGAGAATCTGCAGTAATGGAAAATGCTAGACATGGATTTCTATTTTCCTAAGTAAAGCAAGTCTGTTTTATTTTCACACACCCACGAACGAAACGACTGGTCACGGATTCACCCAGGTTCAAGGGATTAAATAGAAATCCATATAAATTTAGACATTGCAGTTTCAGCCGAGCAGGAGGAAAGGGAGGGGCGCTAGAAAAATAGAAAGAAAGAGATGAGTTTATCTGTCCAGTTTTATTTTTTAAATATTTTATACGGACCATTCAAAAAAGAACACGCGGCATCGGTGAAATTATCGGTTTGAACCCTCGGTTCGTCTAGCATTTTCCTATTTTTTATATTGATGTTGTGATTGGACATTTCAGAACCGTTTAGATTTAATGATAAAATGAGTTGAGATGACGTATAAATAGTAATAAAATTTTTAATTAAAATTAGATGAGATGAGATTAAATGATGTTATCAAAATATTTAAAAAATCAATTTTTATTTTTAAATTTGCAAAAAAAGTGAATCTTAGTGATTAGTAATTGTACATATAAATTTAGAATTATGGTAGATATAATTTTAAAATTTAAGATTTTTCTTATTTCTTTAAAAATATAATATTTATTGTTAAAAATAAACTTTTTTCACATGCATGACATATTTATCTAATTTATTAAACTGAATTGGTGAGATAGAAAAATTATTTTTCACAGAAAAATGACCTGTACAAATTTTAATTATATAAGTTTTATATAAGTCTTTATAAAAAAAAAAATCTCTACCTTAAAAAAATATAAAAAATTATTTTTTTCTAATTTGACCCATAATTTTATAAAACAAGATATCACATACATAAAGAGATTATATAAAAATAAATTATAAATTGACATATTTTATGTGATCCGTGAGATCTATCTTACAATAAAAATAACTTTATAACGTAATGTACTACATAAATTTAAAACTTTATTTTTACATAATTCATTTATAACTAAATTATTTCTCATTTAAAAAAAAACTTATATAAAATTTATCTATTTAAAACTTACATTAATCTTTTTCGTAAAGGGTGGGGCTACATTGTCACCCCACCCTTAGGCTTGGCGTTCAGTATTATTTATTTATTTTTATATTTTTTCAATACTTTTTAAAAAATAAAAAAATTCTAATATATTTAAAATCACTTCTTTAATTATTAAGTAAAAAAATAAAAAAGAATTTTGCCAAGGAAAACTAGTGTTACTCTTTGGTAAAACCTGTTATTAATGGAACAAAAAATCTTTATAATTTCTTACTATTCACTTATATTTCACATTCTATATTTTTTTAAAATTTGTTTTATCAAATATTTTTTATATGAATAGTGAATAAAAAATTTGAAATATTTTTAAAAAAATAAATTAAAAAAAATATATTAAAAAGTATGAAGTATAGAACGTTGATGAATAATAATGAGATGTGTAGCAAAATCCGATTGGTTGCGTGCTCGACAAGTTCTATTCCGTTCTCGGCCAACGTACTGCTATAGAACCTACCCCTGTCACTCTTGTTTGCTCTACCTCTCTAGCTTACGAGCGATTCCATTTCCTAGGTGTCGTTTTATCTTATCGGCTGGTTTGCCTGCATTTAGTCGATATATCGGAGTTTTGCTTAGGAAATCATTCCGGAAAGCGGTTAGGGATCCGCAATCTGTTCTCGAACGAACGATATAAGGTATGATCGATGAACCGTCCATCCTGTTTTACGTGCAAACTGGTACCTGTATATTCGTGCTTTGTTTGGTTTGAGAGAAAATGTAGGAAATGATAAAAGGAAATGAATCTGGGAAAGTGTTTTCGGTTTTAACACCATGTTTGGAAAAATGAAGTAGGAAAATATCTTCTCTGGCGTGGTTCTAATGGAGGTAGCTGTTTCTGTAGCCATGAGGGTTCTTATTTTTCCTTTCAGTTTTCCGAGGAAGCAAACAGAGGGTTTGAATACTGGCGCTTTCTTTGGTTGCTTACATATGTGCAGAAGAAGAATGAAAGAAGATAAACGTTCTGAATCGTAATTGATTGGATTCTTTTTGGTGTAGAATTGCTGGAATGAGTTTGATGTGACTATCATTCAATTCTTTCTCCGCAACCGTACAAGGGCTCGGTTTGTTATAGTTTATTGGTCGTTTGGTTGCTGAGAAAAAAACAAAAATGTTGAATGTTACAAATTTTGTTGTATATAGATGAGGCGGTGCCTGGAATTGACGGGTGCTGTATAAGGCCTGGTTTGGAGGTTGAGATGAAATGAGAAATTTGTGAATAGTAGTGAAATGTTTTGAGTTAAGATATTTTATTAAGTTTTGAGAAATGAGAGAAATGTTCAGTAAAAATATTATAAAGTTAAAATACTGTTATGATATAATTTTTTAATATAATTTTTATTTTGAGATTTGAAAAACATTAATTATTTTTTGTGTTTTGTTCGAAAGTTTGAAAAAATTATAATGCTTAAAGTAATGATTAAATGAAAAAGTTAAAAATTTGAAATTGATAAATGTTTGTGTTTAGATGGTATTTGAGAAGGAAATGAGATAAGATGAGATGAGTTGAGAATGGTATCCAAAGAAGGCCTTAGTCTATAATATTTGATATAAGGAACCTATAAAAAAAATATTAGATATAAGAAACTCAAAGTGTGCATACTTGTGTGTGTGCGAGCGTGCACGGTATGAAATAAGAAGGGACAAATCTTAAGGGGAGGTTTGGATAATGAGTTGAGATGAGATCAGTTAAGATAAAAGTTGAAAATGAATAAAATATTGTTAGAATATTATGTTTTAATATTATTTTTATTTTGAGACTTGAAAAAGTTGAATTGTTTAGGAATTTGAAAAATTCGTAATATTTAGATAAGATGAGATGAAATAAGTTAAGATGATTTTGGTATCCAAACCTCTCCTAATCTTGTTTGGATGTTGAGATGAGATGAGAAATTTGTGAATAATAATAAAATAATTTTTGAATGATATTGAAATGGTTTGAGTTAAGATGCTTTATCGGGTTTTGGGAAAAGTTAGATAAAAAGTTGAATAAAAATATAATAAAGTTAAAAATATTGTTAGAATATATTTTTTAATATAACTTTTATTTTGAGATTTGAAAAAATTGAATTGTTTTTTATTTTTTGTTTGGAAAGTTTGAGAAACTTATTATGATTAGGTGATGATTAAATGAAAAAGTTAAGATTTGAAATTGAAAAATATTTGTGTTTGAGTGGTGTTTGGATGTTGGAGATGAGGTGAGATAAGAAGTTGAGACCAACTCAACATCCATAGAGGCTTTGATCATTTAATCCAAAAATGGGTTATACTATATACTTTATAAACTACGAATTCTCAACCAGAATAATTCTATTATACCCTCTTTTTTTTTCACAAGTTCAACGTCTAAAAGCTTCTTCTTTACTTGCCTTACAAAGTGGAAGGGTCAACACATATCACTTGCGAATGAAAACTCATTCAGTCTATATTTGCAAGCAAATATAGGAAGGGTCAAGCCCTTGGGAAAAAGAAAAAGTAGGTAGTTGGTATTCATTTGAAACTTCCTTTGAACTCTTTGGAGGGTCAATTTCACTAGCATACCAGCTGTAGGAAATTCTTAAACCTCACCCTCTAGCGTGGTACTGATACTGAAAAGCATTGAATTCCACTAAATTGAACTTGATGCAGCTATATAGCATGGTTTGATAGCTTTCTCTACACTTTGAAAACAAAGAAGATAAAGCATTAGACATTTATATTTCTCTGCATCAGAAATGGAACAATGGAATCGTTGCTTAGAACATTCATCTTTTGAATCTGCTTTTCCTGATAAATGAGTATATGCTCTGTCCTGATGGAAAAAGAAACACTCTAGTCTCTGAAAAGATATCTGGAAAGAAAGAGATATAATAATAAGTATTTTTTATATTCCATCTGCTCACTTGTGGAAACATATACCTCTGGAGAAGGTACACCTCTTTGTATAATTTATGTTTATGATATATTGTTGTCTTAAAGGAAAAACATTGTGAAACGTCATAATCTCAACTCCTGTAAGTGAAGATTCTCCAGTTTTCCAGTTACATTCTCTGTTTCTGTAAGTGATGATTCTCCCTTCCTAGGGCAACATTAGGAGAATCATCACTTGCAGAAGCAGAGAGCTTAACTGGAAAGCTGGTCTTTTTTCATGTTACTCTCAAAATAAATGAAAGCAGAATTTTAATCTTTGATTTTTGTGGTGTTTCAGTTTGGACATGACCTACAGGTCAGAAAAAGATATTAAGGAGACTGAGTTAGAGTACTACAAGTATAAATATTATAATGAGTTGAAGAAAGGGAGGCCTAAGGTTAAGTTTTCTGATTTAGTATATAGATGCCCATACTGCCCTGGGAAGAGTAAGCAAGATTACCGCTTTAAGGAGCTTCTCCAACATGCTTCTTCTGTTATTACCTCACGGAGAAGGAGCATCAAAGAGAAAGCGAGGCACTTGGCTTTGGAGAGGTACATGCGAAAGTATCTTGATGTGAAGGTTCATTCAGAACTTGCCACTAAAACTGAAAGTTCCAAGCCTCATGGTGATCAGGGATTTGTGTATCCTTGGAAGGGCATCATCGCAAATATTAAAACTGAATGGAAAGATGGGAAACATGTTGGTGAAAGTGGAACAAGACTCAGGGAGGAATTGTCAAGGAAGGGGTTTAATCCTGTCAGGGTCCATCCCGTATGGAATCGTTGGGGACATTCAGGTTTTGCGATTGCAGAGTTTAAAAGTGATTGGACTGGTTTCAACAATGCCATGTCCATGGAGAAGAGTTTTGAAGTCGATCATTGCGGGAAGAGGGACTACTACACAGCCAAAAATCTAGGAGATAAGTTGTTTGGATGGATGGCCCACAAGGATGACTATGACTCGAACGGTCCTATTGGTGTGTATCTTAGAAAGAGTGCAGATGTGAAAACCATTTCTGGAAAAGAAGCAGAAGATCAAAGAAAGGCTTCGACGCTTGTCTCGAACTTAACAAATACCCTGGAGGTCCAGAGTTTGCACCTTAAACAGATTGAGAATGAATATCAGGAAACCAGTGCGTCTCTAAACAAGTTGATAGCGCAAAAGGAGGACAAGCTCAAGGCTTACAATGAAGGTATGCTTAAAACTTTGTGACTTCTACTTTAGTGAATTCACTTTGATTTATATCTTTTTTCACTACCATGCTTTGCAATAGTTTATCTTATGTTTTGATAAATGTTGTCAGAAATGAAAAAGATGCAACAGAATACGCGCGATCATCTTGAGAAGATTTTCTTAGAGCATGAGAAGGTTACACTGCATTTGGAGGCTCAGAAACAACGGCTTGAGCAGCATGAGAAGCAATTGCAGCAGCGTGAGGCTCGGAATGAAACTGATAGGAGAAAACTTCATGATGAGAAAAAAATGGTAATTTAGTTTTATACAGATTAAGATCGACATTTTATTGTAGATTGGTGGTTTTTTTTTCTTGAGGACTTGCATGGATATGAAAAAGCAAGTTGCAATAGATCAGGCCCTGTTTTGGTGTTTTTGAAACTTGTCATTGGCATCCTCAACCAGGCTATTTATTATCTATTAAAATTCATTCAGATAGTTTTGTGCATTTCTTGCAGTGAAAAGCAGATAATAGAATTTTGGAAGTAGAAATTAACTATTACGTTTCCTTCTTTCCTTTTATTTGTGTAATTTTTAATTACACTTTTATCAAAGATTGTTTGCCTCGATGGTGTTGGGTTGATCCAGTGTTGGTAAAAGCGCAAAACCCCAAGGACAAAGCAAAGTGAATTTACAAATATTTGCTTAAGCACTTTTGAGTGATCTTAAAGCGCAGAAAAGCACTATTTTGTAATTTTTTAATGAAGAGAATAGAAAATATCTATTCAAGACCCAGAAAATAGATATTCTAGAGTGTTGATATTGAAAATCATTTGTCGTATGGTGCCACATGTTTTCATGTGTTATCCTTTGACCCTACTCACAAAAAAAATATGTGTTATGCTTTGAACTCGATATAATAGTCCGAAATGGCTTTCTAGATGGATTGATATTTTTCTTGCTTATGTTGGCATAGAAGTCAATCAATACCTACAATTCTCTAGCTTTTTTTAACATGGCCCATCGGTAGTTTTGATTTGACCATGTACACTTTAATTTGATTATTGCTATCAAATATCATAAAGGTGTATATACATATAAAGTAAAGCACAAAAGAATTATATAAAATGTTATGTTAAAACTTTATGTAATTAGTTATTACTTATTTGTGATGCAGCATAATACTTAAATTGAGTTAATAGAGGTGGTTTAACGATTGTCCTTGGCTCTTTTTTTGGGCTAGTTTCTATCCTGCTGTGAGAATTTGAGAGACTTTTAGAGCCAGTTTGGATTGAGAGTTGAGTTGATCTCAGATCAACTCATCTCACTATTATTCACAAATTTCAACTCACAAAACTCCCTACTATTCACTACTGAATGGGTAAGATCACCTCTCTTTTTCAGAATGAGAGGGCTGCTGTAGAGCAAAAGAAGGCAGATGAGAATTTTTTGAAGTTGGCTGAGGAACACAAGGTCTGTTTTGCATTCTGTGCCTTGAAATGGATCTTGAAAAAATATATATAATAATATTATAATTTTTGTATAACGATACTATAATTTCTAGAATTCTCATGCTTTTTTTTTGTTTGATTGATGATGGCAGAAAGAAAAGGAGAAACTTCATAGAAAAGCAATTGAACTGGAGAAGAAACTTGATGCTAAGCAGGCATTAGAGTTGGAGGTTGAGCGCATGAGAGGAGCATTACAGGTCATGAAACACATGGGTGACGATGGGGATTTTGAGATGAAGAAAAAGATGGATCTAATTAGAGAAGATTTGAAAGAGAAGGAAGAAGATTTGGATTACAAGGAACGACTGAACCAAACTCTTATCATCAAGGAGCGTAAAACTAATGATGAAGTGCAGGAGGCTCGTAAAGAGCTAATCGCTGTATGTATCCCTTTTTTCAACTCATGTGAAGTGCTTGGGGATGCATTATAATTTTAGGATTAAAATGCAGTACTGATTTTAGATAGACTATGGTTATGTTTAGTTGAGATGTGAGGCAACAACTGTGGATTTAGTACAACGAAAATGGCCAAATCACGAATAAGTAGCAGAAGAAAGAATGAATGAGAAACTTAGTTGAAATTGTAGAAAAAAGTTCAAATATTTGAATGACATGGCATCACATTTAAAAACATGATGGTGATGTTTTTTAAATCATGTTCATGATTCAGGGTAATTTTGTTGAGCTTTGGATCCAATTTTTAGTTTCGGGCCGTGTACCGTTAAAAGCTTTCCAGCTGTAAAAAATTCCCAGAAGAAGATAACAAGAATCGAAAGGTCTTTGGAGAATTGCAGTAACCCCAACAGATTCATTTTTGTGGTGCAGTCCTATTCTTAGCAAAAGCAGTCCTATTCTTAGCAAAAACTGTTCACAAATCACGTTCTTGCTCAGCTGTCTTCCCTCATTTGATGCCAACATGAAATCCCCAGCTATAAATTGTTCATAATTTTGTCCGCAAGTAGTTGTTCACTACACAGTCAATATCGACAGCTTGGGGTCCTTGAGTCTGTCAATTATTTTGGTTTTCTTTTTCTGGTTTATTAGCTTTCTGAGTAATTGCAACTAAGAAAGTTAATAAGCCAGAAAAAGGAATGGTCGTTTGAAGATCGAGAAAGGACATTGGATTAACGTAAATGCCTCTTTTTCAACACTTTGTTCCTTTGGATGGCCATTGATTTCAATGGACTAACTGTCAAGATTTCCTGGTATTCTACTTCTTAACTAGCTATTCTCTCTTGTATACACCCCGTGTACTTGGGCTATGCCTATTCTGTATTGTCAATAAAAATTTTGTTTACCGACAAAAGAGAAAAATAACCTTCTTAGTAATTGCATCACACTTGCATTGCAAAGCAGTCATTCCTTAGTTCAATATGCAGAATAGGGCTGGCAATGAGCTTCATTTTTTTTTCCCCTAAAGATGATGAACAAGTAATCTACCTAGTAAAATAATTTCACCTTTTTATGGAGTTACCGTTTTGAAGGCGCTTGTGTCCTAATGGATAAGGCGCCCGTCTTCTAAACGGAAGATTGTGGGTTTGAGTCCCACCGTGCGTGCTTTTATGGAGTTATTATTTCCCCTTAGTCGAGGTGCGCGCAAGCTGGCCCGGACACCCACGGCCACTGTTATCAAAAAAAAAAAATTCACCTTTACATGCTCTGTTTATTTTTTACATTATAAACAGTTACTTGCCTTACAAGCCAATTATCAATGGGACATAAATTTGGACCTACATTTGGATTTTTCCAGACATGATTTTGTTATCTCCATGTTTTATTAAATGGATCAATCTTTGAATTTAAGACTTGTTATCAAGAATTTAAGTCACGTTTTTGTTTACTTTCATTGTCATATTCTGTAAATGGAAGAATTAATCCACTTGTATGTCTATCAATGTCTTCTATCTTACAACTATATTTTGTAATGAAAGAATTGGTCTCCTGAGACGTTTGAGACAGCATGGATAAACATGTAAACTGTGTCAGTGGACCATTATCAGTGTTTTGTTTTGAACTCAAGGGTACTGGTTCACTAGGCATCAATTGGAGATGAGTTGACATCTTATAGATTCTTGTTTTGCTCTATGTACATAAAATATACGAGGAGAAAATGTGATGTGCTGATCATATTGTTCTCGAACTTTGTAGTATCAACGATTTTTATTTTTTCCTTCGTTTTTGTATTGTCCATATCTGTTTATTCCTAATATGGAAATGCTTGTCCTTTGGTGGAAAGTCTGATTTCTTTGCTTTGCAGGGATTGAGAGAAGTGACTGCTCGTGCTAATATTGGTGTCAAGAGAATGGGCGAGCTTGACATCAAGCCATTCACCACCGCAGCAAAGAGGAAATTTCCCAAGGAAGAAGCAGCCGAGAAAGCTATGGTGCTGTGCTCACAATGGGAGGACTATCTTAGAGATCCTAGCTGGCATCCCTTTAAGATCATCCTAGATGAAGGAGGGAAATGTAAGGTATGCCTATATGTGAAAACGGAACAATTCATGTGAACATTTTTTTTAAGCATGCAACCTGCCCACATTTTTTTAAGCTGATATAAAGGAAGGCCCATATTTTTGGTGTGGGTGGTAGAACATTTTTCCTTGTTGTAACTTCATTAAGATTGTCTTAGGCTCTCTTGGCTCGTAAATTTTCTACAATTTTCCTCTTTTGATATAGTTTCTATTAGTGTGTTTTTTATGACGGGGAACCACCCCATGGCAGTGCTCTTAGGACTCACCCATGGAACCTAAACCCTTGGGGAGACTAGCACAACAACCCATCGCCATGGCCTCCCACTTAAATCGCAGTTCGATCCCAGGGAGAATCAAACCTGTGACATGGGCTCATGCACACAAGTTCACCCTTACCACTTTCTATTTTGACTAAAACTACATCATCCTAATATTTTTCCATTTAATTCATATTGTGGTTTGAGTTGGATGTTGCTGTACAGGAAGTAATGAATGAAGAAGATGAAAAGTTGAAGAATTTGAAGAATGAGTTTGGTGATGAAGTTTACACGGCAGTGACTACAGCCTTGAAGGAGATGAATGAATATAATCCAAGTGGTAGGTACATTGAACCGGAGCTGTGGAATTTCAAAGAAGCAAAGAAGGCAACATTAAAGGAAGGAGTGCTCCACATCCTGAAGAAGTGGAGATTGCTTAAACAGAGGTCGCGCTGAAGATATGCATTGTAAGTGCTAAGATGGAGAGTGTTTAACATGACATATACAGGTTATAATTCTAATGCTTTTTTACTTGTTGGATTCTGTCTAGTTATGCTAATACTAGTAGTTAGAAATCGGACAACCCCGGACAATAAGGGAGGAAACATTTGGTTGTTTAGTTGCCTCGATCAATGACAGCCAGTATTCATGTCAACAATTGGTATTAATTCGTCATTATGCAAGTAATCTGTGCCAGTACATAGATGCTGGTTGGCAACAAGTCATCCAGACTGATGTTCTAATTGAAGCTTCATCACACCTAATGTCCAACTTTATACTTGGCATATATGACTTATACAGCCCATAATTCAATTTTTGTCATTAATTCTGTTCTCACATTTGGTCTCTTCTGTTTCTCTTTCCTCACTCAATTTCGACATTTCCCACTATTTCTATTCTAATATATACATTTTCAGGATCTGTGGCCGGATCATCCTTTACTGAAGCATAGTGGATGTGGTGCTCCTAGAGGTTTCAGTTATATTTGGCTGCTAGTAGTCCGTCTCATGCATACCTGCATATAAGAAACTTTCAGAAATTTTCTTTTGCTTGATGTGCCTGTATTTTGATAGAGACAAAACTATAATGGATGGAGTACCATTGGAAGATGTTTGTGTTCTTTAGTTTGGACTAGGCATTGCAATGTTACAGGTTATATGGACACATGAGCTCGCTTTCTAATTACATAATCACTTGCTAATGCATGAGGCCGGCTGGGAGAGGTGTAAGCATGGTGAGATCCGTTATCTTCGATCTCAGAAACTATTTTCAGTCGAGTTTACTATCTCATGCGAGGGATGGTTTAGAGGTTCCAGGGCCTTTTGGACACTTATTTTGAGTGTGATGTTTCCATTAACCATATGGAAAATTTTATACACCATACTATCATCTTACTTTCATTCCACGAAGTAAGATGTAGCATATTCATTATTATTGAATGATCATTTATCAGATGCTTCTTTATCATTCAATAGTGATGAATGTGCCACATCTAATTTAGTAGGATGAGAGTATGATGTATAATATTACTCTAAGCATATAGTTCATAACTCCTGTCTTTTTGTACATACTGGGCTCTTGACCTGAGTTATGGGCCAACAGTATGGGCTTTTCTAGACCATGCACCACTTACCCAACAAACCAATGATTTTAGGGACGAATCAGCAAATCATCTCCGATATGGAAATTCATCTCAACCGCCCAAAGGACATTCACACAGATAAGCTAATATACGAACTCTCTAGAGTGATTATAATGTGATAAACACAGAAGAAATGTAAAATATCATCGTAGCATTTAAATGAAACGCATCGTTTGATTAACTTGTTTGAAATCTCCCCCAGCCCATTTTCAAATCCCACTTATCTGAAATGAACCCATTTTATAAGTACAAAACGTGCTGTTTCATTTTGTGGGTGGCATGTCGGGTAGATGGGGTTGCGCAAGGGTGTGTGAACTCGCCTTCCTTTAAAATTTTCCTTTTTTATATCGAACTATTAAGTTAATGTAGAGTTATTTATTAAATTTCATATATTCAGATTTTTTTTAATATCTCTCATTTATAAGTGAAAAAAAATACTACGGCCTCGTTTGGTTAAATAGTTTATTTAATTTTAATAATTTTAATAATTTTTTAAATTAATTTATATGTCACAAAAATAAAAGAATCACAAGCTAAAAACACATCAAATCTGCCAAATATCAAACGACGCCGTTTAGTACAAAATTGGACTTTAAGTCACAGCCAGTTCAATTTTGAAATTGGATTGCATGAAATGGCATCGTTTCACACAATCCAGTTTTTTTTTTTTTAAAACTAAAGCTTCCTTGAAACGGCGCAGTTTGCCCCCCTTCCCCCCAAAAATCCCCAGTTTCATTTCTCTTCAAAAACTCCCAAAGGGCCAAAACCTTAGCAACTGCGTGACACCCCCTCCTTTCCATCAACCCAACCCCTCCGTCGCATGGTAATCTCTCTCTCTCTCGCTTTATTTTGAGTCTTTTGCTTCACACCACTGTAAATTTTGAATCTCTCTCCCTCTGTCGCATGCTTCACACCTTATTTTGACTGTCTGTTGCTTTCGGTGTCATCATTTTTCATGTTCAGATTTTTAATTTCATTTTATACTTCACACTATAAATTTTCATCTGCTACCCGAGTCCTCTTCTAAACATATGTTCTAAGTTTGCTGTGCCAAGCTAAGTAATTGTGAATTTAGATTGTGCATTTCGTTGTGACGTAGCATTTAGCTTGCTGTAATTGTTAAGATTCTGCTTGTGCTTGTGCTGTTGTGCATTTAGGTTGTTGTATTGTGCCAAGCATCTGTTCTAAGCTTAAGCTAAATAATTGTGCATTTAGATTGTGCATTTCGTTGTGATGTAGCATGTTGTTTTACCTCATGTCAAAATTGATGGCCATAAATATGAGGAAAAAATTTCACAAATATTGGGACAACTTGGATAATATGAATATGTTGTTGTTTGTTGAGATTATTCTTGATCTTCGGTACAAGATGCGATATTTTGACTTTGCATTGGAAGGGATGTATACCAATGATCATACAAAAGCGGTTGATTTGAGTTGGAAGGTGAAAAATGCTTTAACTTCCATGTGAGGCATATGCTAATAATGAAGAAGGCAACAGTTCTGATCTACAACAGCACACAATTTTCCATCATGAAGAAGTAAATATTACAAATCGTAGTGGTAGTAATAGAGTTAAGGATAGGACGACAGAAAGAATGGTCATATTTAAGCAACGGTTAGAGTCGAAAATTTTTTTGGAAAGCAAGAATGAGGTTGATAGGCACTTAGCTGAAAGTTGTGAAGAGGCATTTGCAAGTGTTGACATTCTTATTTGGTGGAAGGTTAATTCAATTAGATATCACGTGCTTTCAAAAGTTGCACACGATGTACTTGCAATACTAGTATCTACAGTGGCCTCTGAATCTACATTTAGCATGGCACGTCGTGTCTTTGATCTTTTCCGAAATAGTTTATCTCCAATGATAGTTGATGGTCTCGTTTATACACAAAATTGGTTTCGTTCTTCTTTTACTCCAATCAACATTAGGACCTTAATAGATGAGGTGGAAGATTTTGAGAGGCAGTTGGGTATGTTTCTTATTTATTTCATTTTATAACTTTCATGATCTATAATATTATATATTATGTAAATTTATATAATTTTTTTTGTTTCTTTATTGTATAGAACTTGTTCGGGAGGGTGAGAATTCTATGGAGGCGTCAAATACAATGTTTACAACAATGCAAATTAATGAGGTGAATCTGTTTTAACTTGTTAGTTTTCACTTTTCACTTTTGCTAATAATAATTCCTTTGTTTACACTTTAGAATGTACTGTGAAAACTGAAAAGTATACCAAGCCAAAAGATGTAGAAGGCTAGGAGCTGCCAGGGGCCCAGGAGGATAATTTGTATTGAGAGGCGAGAGTTATTATTATTTTTTTTTAGAGTAATTTGTTTAATTGTATAATTATGTAATTTGTAGTCTTCTCTCTCTCTCTCTCTCTCTTTTTTAGACCTTTCAATTTTCAGTTTTTGAGACCTGTATAATTTTTAGTTTTTATTATCTATGCTTGTGAATTGTTTTTTCCCCCCTCCTGTTAGAAGGCATATTTGATTTTCTTTTAGTATGTTACTTATATGATGTATAAGATAATTTTCAATTTTCAATTTAACCTTGTTTAAATTGTTTGGATGGTTATAGAAAATTTTTATTTTTTTGTAGTAAAATCTATTGTATATAGATAATTTTCCTTCCTTTTATGATTATTTTTATTTTCCATTCCAGTTCTTTTTTAGTATTTTTTTACTCAAAATTGGATAAAGTGTTAGTGAGCTTTTACTGTTGGATTAAAAATATAGATATAAGGATTGGCCCATTTGGTACAAGGTTGGACCGAATGGACCGATTGAACCAGACTGTCCCAAATGGGATTGGACCAAATCGGTCCTTATGCATTTCAATCCGGTCTAGGGTAAAAAAATCCTAGACCGAATAGGTCCGGTCCACAAAACCTCCTCGGGATTGACCGGACCGGACTGAATTCACCCATAATAATTATGTTAAGTAAATATTAAGCTAGATGTGTATTTGCATGTGGGCTTAGTTTTAATTGAGTACATATGTTAGCTATATAATTATTTTACCGAAAATCATTTAGAGTTTAAAGTATTAGACGGAAAAATTAAGTAGATATCGATGAATTTGGGACGTAATGATATTTTAAGGGTTACAAGAATTTTAGATTGTTAGGAAAAATAAGTTATTTTAGTATTTCAGACTTAAATATCAAAAAACGTGTATAACTAGAGATTTAATTAAGTTATATGTTTATTTTATAGGTGACGATTGATATTCATTCAGCACTATCATAGAAAAATTCAGAAAGTTTAAAAAATCCAGATAGGTGGGATTCTTATGCTGGACTTTGCAATAAAAGAAAGAGCAATGCTACGTACATTCTCCATTTGGGGACTACATTGCAAGTCTAGTTAATTTTGTCTTTAAATTTTTTTAAAGTTATCATAATATCCTTAAAAATGATACTTTTTTTCCATTTAATGAAGGGCTTGCACATGCAATTCCCTTTTGGTGACTGTAAATATAATTTCTCTAAAAGAAAATGGACCAATGTTGATTTTATGGAAAATGTGCATTATATATTTAGAAGATAAATGTGAAAACAACATCAGTTCTGTATTCTGCATTACTCATGAGTTTATATAAAAAGAAAGTATTTTCTATCATAAATGATGTTGACATAAGTTTATTTTTGACATATTATTTTCAAACTATGCACAAAGAGCAAATATGAGATATATAAATTTTTACGTTGATTTAATGAAAGTGTTTTGAATCTGTTTATGATATTGTTAAGATGATATGAGTTTTCTTAATACCCTGTTTTGATATGATGTGGTATTTGAAAGACCTTTGGTATGACATTTTGATTTTGTATTTGATTCCGATTTTGTTTCTTTTCTGCTCAATTAAGGCCCCCCACAGGTGATAATAGTGATATACGACCCTATCACGGGTAATAATAATGGTATATGGCCTTGCCACATGTAATTTTAGTGGAATAGGACATTGTCACAAGTAATAATAGTGATATACAACCCTGTCATGGGTGATAATAATGGTATACGGCCTTACCACAGGTGATAGTAGTGGTCTCTATTTGAGTGCACACCATTTGGTGACATAGTGGTTTATGTTCTGTTTGGCTATCCACAAATGCACAACCCTACCACAGGGGGTTAAACATGACTTCTGTTATGATATGATGCTCTAATAAGATGATGATGATGCTCAATTATACTATGCCAAATGATACTTTTCAATAAGAATATTTCTAAACTTGCACTTTGATATTTTTTATAACATGTTATGATTCTGTATTTTGAAGTTAAAAATATTTTGTTTTGCATTATGAATTTTGTAAATGCTCATATTTACATACTAGTATATGTTTTCTGTTTATTGAATTGTTGATAACTCACCTCTTATCTCCACAATATTTTCAGATAATTTTGACGGTTCAGCTGAAAATCAAGAGTAGCGAGTAGGAGAAAAATTAGATGATCGTAGAGGAATAAGTACTATAGGGTACAAGTAATTATTATTTTTTGATAGAGAGAGTCGTATTCAATAGATATATTGTTTTATGTTGATTTGAGTATATGAGACGTAGATATTTTGATTTTTTATAGAGATTTTAGTTTGTTATATTGAGGTATTTCTTTAGTGTCCTTGTAGAGGAATACCTATTTAGTTTTGAACGAGTGAATTTATATTTTATGGAGTCTTTAGAGTATTTATAATTGTATTATGAGAAATGATTTTTGATAACAGGAGTTAACTCTTCGGACTTTTGGGAACGAGATGTTACAACCTTTACAAGGTCTCGTTTGGTTATTAAGTCATATTTACTCATCTCATCTTATCTCATCATTATAACTTTTTCAAACTTTCATACAAAATATAATAAACAGTTCAACATTTTTAAATCCCTGAACATAAATAATATTAAAAAATTATATTCTAATAATATGTTATTCTACTTTCAACTTTCATATCATTTCATCTCTTCTCATTTGCATAACCAAACAAGACTTGAAGGCATTTCTTGGAAGGATTAAAACATATTTTCTTGTTCATGAAAAGTGTGGTTCATAGCTTGTCAAAGAAGACTTTACAATTAGAGGAGGGTAATGTTAGATTGAAGATGGAACAAATGAGATTTAGGCCTTATTTTGTTACACATATGAGATGAGAAATTTGTGAATAGTAGTAAGATATTTTATGGGGTTTTGGGAGAGGAGCAAGAAAAAATTAAATAAAAATATTATAAAGTTAAAATATTATTATAATATAATTTTTTACTATATATATTTTTTTATATTTGAAAAAGTTGAATTATTTTTTTGGTTAAAAGTTTGAGAAAGTTGTAATAATTAGATAAAAAAGTTAAAAATTTGAAATTGAAAAGTGTTTATATTTAGAGTGGTGCTAGGCTGCCGCCAAGCAATGACTATCGGGCATGCCGCCTAGCACAAATTTGGTTTTTTCTTTCTTTTTTTTATATTTTTTTAACATATTTAAATATTTTTAAAAAATAAAAAATACATCAATATACTAAATGTCACTTTAAAAAAAATAAGAAATTTAAAAAAAAAATTAAATACATAAACAGTTAAAATGGGAGAGCAAACTCAAGCATCATACTAATATTTTCTTTATATTTAAATGATATTTAGATGTTGAGATGAGATAAAATGTGTTGAGACAAGGTATGAAACCAAACAAGACTTATTCTCTTGTAATAAGAGATATGGCTTGTAATATACTAATGATGAATTCATTTATTGCTAATGAAAGAGAAGAGGAGTTCTTGATTAATTATTTTTTTGTAAAATTAATACATTTCTGAGTTTTTTATTTTTTTTTCAATAGTAGAATTTGAGATAATTCATTATTTTTTTGGTAAATCATTGTCAATTTTTATTGGGTTTTTTTATCACTAATTGTTTTTTTTTCTACGTAATATTTCTTGATTTTTTTGGACAGTATATTTCTTGCTGAATAATGATAGTGCACTGGTTGACAATTAGTTTACAACTTAGGTAATAAAAAAATTAATAAAAAAGTGACGTATAAAATATCTTATAATTTTGTAAAATAATTTTATTGTCTTAATCGTTAACCAATTGAAAGGGTATCAGTATCCTTTCTTGTTTAGCTTCTTTAATAAACTATTTTTTAAAATTATGTCATAAATAAAATAAGGCTTGTTTGGATTTAGAGATGAGATGAGATAGTTTTAGATGAAAGATAAAATTAAAAAAAAAAATATTATTAGAATATTATTTTATAATTTAAAAAAATTGAATTAAGATTTAAAAAAGTTGAATTATTTATTATATTTTATATGAAAATTTAAAATAATTGTAATGATAAGATAAGATAAAATAAATAAAAAATCTCTACAACCTTTTACTATTCACACAATCTTTACACGTTACATTTTTTTTTTAATTTTTTTAATTTTTTTCTTTTATCAAATATTTATTATATGAATAGTGAATTAAAAATTTGAAAAAGTTTAAAAAGAATAAACTAAAAAAAAATTTAAAATTATTAAAAAATTTTAAAAAATGTATAATGTGGAGTGAGCAAAAACTCTAAATTATCGCTTAGTGGTGGATAGCCGGTCCAATATGACAGTACCCGAGGGCGGCACGTCGACAAGTACTCTGATATACTATGCTATGCCATTAAAATGATATGCTATGCTATTATTGACCCGTTGACTAATGTGACTTGGCACATCTACCCAATACTGCATGCAGTATAGCATTCAATTGAAAGGTATATGGAAGAATTTGATTTTATAATAAAGTATCAACTTTATATTTTACCTGATGATATAGTACTGTGTTGTGCAAATCAAGATGGCGGGTGTTTGGACGTCCTATTTTAATCACTCCATTTTGTATAAGCAATTATTTGTTGTATGTTTTTCATTACTAACCATGTATATGGGAGTAGCCTCTAATATCTCACGCTTTAACAAATCATGAGAATCACACTTATAATAAAATTCATACCAATCCAAGTAGCCAGGCCGAACTTGTATCCATGAGTCTCATGTCACACGTTTGATTTTTATGAGATCAAACTCCGATTTTAGTAGGAGGTCATGATGATGGGTTACAGTGCTGATCTCCCTAAAATTTAGATTCTATAGGGAAGTCCTAAAACTTTTGCCGTTAGGTGAGTTCTCCGTCATTAAAAAACTATTTAAAAGAAAATTAGAAAAAAAAAATCTGTACTTTGTAAACTCTTTTTATATATACAATGGTCTCCCAATATGTGGTGTCACAGAATAGACTTGCAAAGTATCATCAGTGTACTCCTGTCAAAATGAGTTATTCATTCAAATAATCAAATTTAATGATAATTACGTAACTTAAGTGACCCTCAATTATTACGTCATGGCCAATTATCATGTCCATAAATGTTTCGTAAATGCACATACAGATAAATTTTAAGATGTAAAGGCCATATTTAGTCAAATTTCAACTTCATTCTAACAAATACATACATACATATATATATAATATATATATAGGTTTAAACCAAAACGGTTTAATAAAACACAAATTATCATAAAATTTATATTCAAATAACATTTTAACTCTTTCTATTCATTTTTAAAAATTTCAATATAATATAAAACATGCTTCTTTTTTTTTTTGGAAAAATGATTAATTTCCAACTCTTGTACAACTGAGATATATATAGTTTTGTAAGATTGAAATTTATTTATAATGATACGAAGAGTCATTTGATTGTAAAATGAGTTGTAAAAAGCTTGTAGACGTATCATTATCTTTTATTTTTAATATTCAATTTAATACAAAATATATTTCCATTATTGATTTACATATGTTTAATGAGGAAAAATTTTAAAAGTATTTAAAAAACCTAGTTTTTTTTTTTTTTTTAATTTGTAAAAAAGTGAATTATAGTTATATATATATATTTAGAGTACTAATGTTAGATACAATTTTTAAATATACTTTTTTATATTTTTGTTTTTTTTATAAAAATGCTACTTGAACTGATGATTTTGACTGACAATCTTGACCGATTGCATTTTAATTTTTGATTTTATATTTGTATTTTTACTTAATAACTAAAGAAGTAATTATTAGTATTTTTTTAAAAATATTTGAAGATGTATAAAAAATGATTCAAAATAAAATAATAATAATAATAATAATAAATTTATTTACACTTATCGGTCCACTCTCACAAACTATATCTTTATAGAGAATTGAACTCCATCTTAAAAATATGTAAAAAAAAAAATATATATATTCTTTTTAATACTTTCTACTATTTTATATAAAATTTATCAATTTAAAACTTATAACCAGCTAACCTTTTTCCATTCATAAAACCTGTTATTAATCGAAATTCCAGAGTCTACACGACCGCTTACTGGCCGAATGGACGGGCTAGTTATGGAACAGTGGGAGCGTGATTGGTTGCGTGCTCGACGATTTCTATTCCGTTCTCGGCCAACGTGCTACTATAGAACCTACCTCTGTCACTCTCGTTTGCTATACCTCTCTAGCTAAGGACTCCTTTGCTGTTCGCTGACGAGCGATTCCGTTTCCTAGGCGTCGTTTCATCTTATCAGCTGGTTTGCCTGCATTTAGTCGATATATCGGAGTTTTGCTTCGGAACTCATTCAGGAAAGCGGTTAGGGATCCACAATCTGTTCTCGAACGAACTATATAAGGTATGATCGATGAACCGTCCATCCTGTTTTACATGCAAACTGGTACCTGTATATTCGTGCTTTGTTTGGTTTGGGAGAAAATGTAGGAAATGATAGAAGGAAATGAATGGGAAAGTGTTTTTGGTTTTAACACCCTGTTTGGAAAAATGAAGCGTGGTTCTGTAGCCGTGAGGGTTCTTACTTTTTTCCTTTACGTTCTGAATCGTAACTGATTGGATTCTTTTTGGTGGAGAACTGCTGAAGTGAGTTTGATGCGACAACCGTACGAGGGCTTGGTTGGTTATAGTTTGTTGGTCGTTTGGTTGCTGAGAAAAAGTAATGAGTATTAAAAAAAAAAAAACCAAAAATGTTTTGAACGTTACGAATTTTGTTGCATATGGATGAGGCCGTGCCGGGAATTGACTGGTGCTATATAAGGTCTGGATTGAAGGTTGAGATGAGATGAAAAATTTGTGAATAATAGTGAAATTATTTGTGAATAGTAGTGAAATAGTTTGAGTTAATATATTTTTTCAGATTTTTAAAAAACGAGAAAGAAAAGTTGAATAAAAATATTATAAAAATATAATTTTTTAATATAATTTTTATTTTGATATTTGAAAAAATTAATTATTTTTTGTGTCTTGTTTGGAAATTTATGAAAGTTGTAATGATTAGATGAAAAAATTGAAAAATTGAAAAAAAATGTTTGTATTTGAGTAATATTTGCAAAGAAAATAAAATGATATAAGTTGAGAATGGTATCCAAACAAGGCCTAAGTCTATAATATTCGATATAAAAAACTCAAAGTGTGCATACTTGCATGTGTGCAAGCATGCACTTGTATGAATTAAGGAAGGACAAATCTTAGCCTTATTTGGATGTTAAGATCAGATAAGAATTTTTAAATAATAATAAAATGATTTGTGAATAGTATTGAAATGATTTGAATTAAGATGTTTTATGAGTTTTTGGGAAAGAACAGAGAAAAATTTGAATAAAAATATAATAGAATTAAAATTTTGTTAAAATATAAATTTTTAATACAATTTTTGTTTTGAAATTTGAAAAAGTTGAATTGTTTTTTGTGTTTTATTTGAAAGTTTGGCAAAGTTGTAATGATTAGATGATCAATATGGTACCAGAGCAATGACCTCAGAATCTGAATCTCCCTCCCTCTCCACTCCCGAAAACGACCCCCATAATCCCAAAGAAATGCCTTAAAACACTGAATCTCACTCCTCCAATCCAGAAAACAATCCCCACAATCCTGCCAGTCCCTTCTTCAGCCAACTTGGAGAAGGAGCTTCTTCTCCCTTGGTTCTCGATCTCCTAACAACTGAGAACTATGTCACCTGGGCAAAGACTATGTGCTGAGCCTTAAACATAAAAAATAAACTAGGATTCATTGATGGCAAGATTACTAAACCATCGAATACATCTGACCCACTTTATTATGCCTGGGAACGCTGCAATGATGTAATAATCACCTGGATAGTACACTCTGTTAGTTTAGAATACCGATCGAGCATTGCTCATGCCGAAACCGTTGCCAACGTTTGGAAAGATCTATAGGAGAGATTCTCCATCCAAAATGCCCCTTGCATCTTCCAACTCACAAGCTCTGTCTTCTCATCAACACAAAATACTGATTCTGTCAGCCAATATTACAACAAATTTAAAAGCTACTGGGACGAGCTTAAGATCTAGGAACCAATGCCAGCGTGCACCTGTGGAGCAGTCAATACTTTGCTCGAATCCACCCACCGAGGCAAGGTGATGCAATTTCTTATGGGTCTTGATGATTCCTTTGACTCCATCCGTGCTCAGATTTTACTTTATGATTTGCTCCCAACACTCAATCACATTCTGTCCTTGTTCCAACAAGAAGAACGACGCCAACTACTCACCCTTGCACCTGATCCACTTGCCATGGTCACTAGAGGACCAAATTCTCACAACAAGTCCAACTCTCGAAAGAAACGCTTATTTTGCTCTCACTACAAGATCCATGGACATTCCCTAGAACGTTGCTTCAAAGCAAATCCTAATTTGCCCGTGTGTTCACATTGTCGTATACCTGGCCATACGAAAGAAAAGTGCTATAAGTTGAATGGATTTCCTCCCGGACACAAGAACAACCCCAAGTTCAAGTCATTTGCTAATCAATCTTTGTTTGTGTAGGATACAATCCACCCTGGTCCATCCATTACTCAAGAGCAGTATGGTCAACTTATTGCCTTACTCAACTCTTCTCAAAATGATGTTGCCAACAATGCTCATACTAGTTCATCATCCATGTCTGGTATTTCCTTTTACAATGTTACACGCACACATGACCTTTTCTCGCACACCAACAACACTTGGATTATTGACACCGGAGCTACAGATCACATGATCTGTAGCCTCAAATCCTTCACTCACAATGTTCCTCCAATTTGTCAAACCATGAAGCTCCCAAATGGCGCTTCAAGCCTTGCCACACATATCGGTGATGTGCATTTGCCCACTGGTTTAATTCTTCGTAATGCATTATGTGTCCCTGATTTTTCCTTTAATCTCATATCTGTAAAATCATTAGCACACCATTCAAATTGTTGTCTAATTTTTTTGTCCAATTCTTGTTATATTTAGGGGCCCTTTCATCTTGGATGACGATTGGAGTGGGGACGGTGCATGATGGAGTGGGGACGGTGCGTGATGGACTATATTATCTTCAACTCATAAGACCCAACCCGAACAGTTTACACGGATTTCTTCATACCCAGTCACCTACAGTTTCTACTAACAATGTTGCCCAATTTGATCTGTTTACTCTTTGGCACTATAGGCTAGGACACAGCTCAATGACAAAGCATATTTTACATGATTTTAATCCTGACTTTAAGATTTCCAATGCTCTTGATGTTCCTTGTCCAATTTGTCCTCTTGCTAAACAACATAAATTACCATTTCCCAAACATGATTCCACAACAAACAAACCATTTGAAATAGTTTCTGTTGACATTTGGGGACTAAACCCCATCCACTCATACAATGGTTATAAATATTTTCTCACCATAATGGACCAATACACAAGATGCACATGGGTTTATCTACTCAAAACAAAATCTGAAGCTCGCGACTCACTACAAAATTTATTTTCCATAGTTGAAACTCAATTTGACACTAAAGTCAAAATTCTTCGATCCGACAATGGTGCTGAATTTAATATGCCTACCTTCTACAATTCCAAAGGTGTTCTACATCAACTCATATGTGTTGCTACACCCCAACAAAACGCCCTTGCCGAACGTAAGCACCAACACATACTAAATGTAGCCCAAACACTCAAATTTCAATCCGGATTACCCATGAAATATTGGTGTGATTTAATTACCACTACAATGTACATAATTAACAGGCTTCCCACCCCAATTCTTGACCACAAAACTCCTTTTAAAATTCTATATCATACCAAACCATCTTACTCCACTCTCAAGACCTTCGGTTGCCTATGTTTTGCCTCCACTCTCTCTCACAATCAAACCAAATTTGATCCACGCGCTTGCAAATGTTTGTTTCTTGGCTATCTTTATGGAGTCAAGGGGTACAAACTACTTGACTTAACCACAAGTCAAATATTCATCTCACAAGATGTAATTTTTCATGAGAGCACATTCCCATTCAAACACTCAAACGACATTGTCGTTTCAACAACACCATCACCTCGGCCCATTCCCATTGAAAACTACACATACCCATTTCCTTATCAAGATTTTTCCCACAACCCACCTCCTTAGCCCGACGATGCCATCGACATAGCCAATTCCACCTTCCAATTGACAACCCACCTTCCCAACCCATTCCACCCATGTCCACAAATCCATCTTCCCCTCAGCCCAACCCATCTCCCAGTCTCACTAATCAGCCCACATGAAAATCAACTTGCACTTGGAAGGCCCCTCAATATCTCAACTACTACCATTGTCACCAAGCCCGTATCTCTATCCCTCATGCATCGACATCCAAGATGAAGGTTCCTGATTCTTCTTCGACCTCAGGTAAGCACATCTCCTTCCCTCTCTCTTTTGTATTATCTTACAACTCTATATCTCCTAAATTTCATGCTTTCACCACCTCCATCTCTCTCAATACCGAACCCAACTCTTACACACAAGCTGTCAAACACCCAATATGGCGCGAGGCCATGGATCAAGAACTCACTACTCTTGAACTTAATGAAACATGGACTATCGTGGATTTACCTCTTGACAAGCGACCAATTGATTGTAAATGGATCTACAAATTTAAGTTCAATGCTGACAGCATAGTTGAAAGAGCTAAGGCCCGATTGGTGGCAAGAGGATTTACCCAATGTGATGAAGGCATTGACTTTCACGATACCTTCTCGCCAGTGGCCAAGCACATCTCCATCCGATGTTTACTTGCCATTGCTGCCATCAAAGGCTGGGATCTACAACAACTGGACGTCAACAATGCATTTCTCTACGGAGAGCTTGATGAAGAGCTTTATATTCGACCTCCTCCTGGTCATGTTGCAGCTAAAACAAATCAAGTCTGCCGTCTTCACAAAAGTTTGTATGATCTACGACAAGTGTCGCGCCAATGGAACACTAAGCTCACCTCCTCTCTTGCTGAGTTCGGTTTCATTCAATCTAAGGCTGATTACAGTCTTTTCACCAAGAGCACTCCTACTGTTTTCATCGCATTACTTATCTATGTTGATGATATAATTCTGATGAGTTTTGATACTGCTTCCAGCTCTTCTGTCAAATAGTTCTTGGCAACAAAATTTCGGATCAAACGCCTGGGTTCCCTTAATTACTTCCTTGGAATGGAGATTGCCTGAACACAGAATGGGATCTAACTCTGTCAGCGTAAGTATGCGCTAGATATACTTGCAGAAACTGGTTTATTAGCTTGCAAACCTTCTTCTTTGCCAATGGAACCAAATATCAAACTTCGGAAGGACGAAGGTGAACTCTTTCATAACCCAGCTCTTTATCGCAAATTGGTTGGCAAGCTAATTTACCTGACCAATACACAGCCAGACTTGAGTTACAATGTAAATTTGTTGAGTCAATTTATGGATACCCCACAAGTTCCACATTATGATGCTATTATCAAAATTCTCAAATATGTGAAGGGTACCTCCGGGCAAGGTATTTTCCTTGCTTCAACATCTAAAATGGAACTTATGGCATTTTCAAATGCCAATTAGGCTAATTTTCCGGACACTAGGAGATCCACCACTGGCTTCTGCATGTTTCTTGGTAATTCCTTGGTCTCGTGGAAGTCAAAGAAGCAGAGCATCATTTCACATTCATCCGCCGAGTCCGAATATCGAGCCATGGCAGCTGTAGTATGTGAGCTAACCTGGGTTCGATACCTACTCAATGATCTTCAAATTTTGATTCCGACACCTGCCCAATTGTACTGTGATAACTTAGCCGCCATGCACATTGCTGCCAACCCGATGTTTCACGAACGGACAAAGCATATCATACTAGACTGCCATCTAGTCCAAGATAAGATATCTAAGGCCAAGTAACCACTACTCATGTTCCATCATCTGACCAATTGGCTAACTTGCTTACTAAACCCCTTCATTCTCCAACCTTCAATTGACTACTTGCCAAGATGAGAGTCATTAACATTTACTCTACATCTTGCGAGGGGTATTGAAGTTCAAGGATGCAATTCATCAAACACCCGATACACATCCAGAATAATGCATTTGGATTTATTGTTCTGTTATTTGCTGAGCTGTAGATACATATTGATTATTGATTATTTGTTATTTCCATTATTTTGCACCGTTGTACATGACAGAATCACGTAATGATAGAAATTCTGCATTCTGTTTCATCCCTTTTCATCCGTTATTTTCATCTCCTTCCTTGCGCTGTATCATTGTCAATATTCTCTGTTTCTGGAAGTGATGATTCTCCTTCCTGGGGAAAAATTTGGAGAATCATCACTTACAGAAACAGAGATCTTAACTGGAAAACTGGTCTTTTTTCATGTTACTCTCAAAATAAATGAAAGCAGAACTTTAATCTTTGATTTTTGTGGTGTTTCAGTTTGGAGATGACCTACAGGTCAGAAAAAGATATTATTGAGACTGAGTTAGAGTACTACGAGTATAAATATTATAATGAGTTGAAGAAAGAGAGGCCTAAGGTTAAGTTTTCTGATTTAGTATATAGATGCCCATACTGCCCTGGGAAGTGTAAGCAAGATTACCTCTTTAAGGAGCTTCTCCAACATGCTTCTGCTGTTATTACCTCACGGAGTAGGAGCATCAAAGAGAAAGCGAGGCACTTGGCTTTGGAGAGGTACATGAGAAAGTATCTTGATGTGAGGGTTCATTCAGAACTTGCCACTAAAACTGAATGTTCCAAGCCTCATGGTGATCAGGAATTTGTGTATCCTTGGAAGGGCATCATCGCAAATATTAAAACTGAATGGAAAGATGGGAAACATGTTGGTGAAAGTGGAACAAGACTCAGCGAGGTGTTGTCAAGGAAGGGGTTTAATCCTGTGAGGGTCCATCCCGTATGGAATCGTTGGGGACATTCAGGTTTTGCGATTGCGGAGTTTAAAAGTGATTGGGCTGGTTTCAACAATGCCATGTCCATGGAGAAGAGTTTTGAACTCGATCATTGTGGGAAGAGGGACTACTACGCAGCCACAAATCTAGGAGATAAGTTGTTTGGATGGATGGCCCACAAGGATGACTATGACTCGAACGGCCCTATTGGTGTGTTTCTTAGAAAGAGTGCAGATGTGAAAACCATTTCTGGAAAAGAAGCAGAAGATCAAAGAAAGGCTTCAACGCTTCTCTCGAACTTAACAAATACCCTGGAGGTCCAGAGTTTGCACCTTAAACAGATTGAGAATGAATATCAGGAAACCAGTGCGTCTCTAAACAAATTGATAGGGCAAAAGGAGGATAAGCTCAAGGCTTACAATGGAGGTATGCTTAAAACTTTGTGACTTTTACTTTAGTGAATTCACGGGGATTTGTATCTTTTTTCACTACCATGCTTTGCAATAGTTTATCTTCTGTTTTGATAAATGTTGTCAGAAATGAGAAAGATGCAACAGAATACATGCGATCATCTTGAGAAGATTTACTTACAGCATGAGAAGGTTTCACTGCATTTGGAGGCTCGATCATCTTGAGAAGATTTACTTACAGCATGAGAAGGTTTCACTGCATTTGGAGGCTCAGATAAAACGGCTTGAGCAGCATGAGAAGCAATTGCAGCAGCGTGAGGCTCAGAATGAAACTGATAGGAGAAAACTTCATGATGAGAAAAAAATGGTAATTTAGTTTTATCCAGATGAAGATCGATCTTTTATTATACATTGGGTTTTTTTTTTTTTTTTTTCATGAGGACTTGCATTGATATAAAAAAGCAAGTTGAAAATACATCAGGCCCTGTTTTGGTGTTTTGGAAACGTGTCATTGGCATCCTCAACCAGGCTATTTGTCATCTATTAAAATTCATCCAGATAGTTTTGTGCATTTCTTGCAGTGAAAAGCAGATAATAGAATTTTTGAAGTAGAAATTAACTATTATGTTTCCTTCTTTCATTTTATTTGTGTAATTATTAATTACACTTTTATCAAAGATTGTTTGCCTCGATGGTGTTGGGTTGATCCAGTGTTGGTAAAAGCGCAAAACCCCAAGGACAAAGAAAAGTTAATTTACAAATATTTGCTTAAAGCACACTTTTGAGTGATCTTAAAGCGCAGAAAAGCACGATTTTGTAATTTTTTAATGAAGAAAATAGAAAATATCTATTCAAGACCCAGAAAATAGATATTCTAGAGCGTTGATATTGAAAATCATTTGTCGTATGGTGCCACATGTTTTCATGTGTTATGCTTTGACCCTACTTATAAAAAAAATATGTTATGCTTTGAACTTGATATAATAGTCCGAAATGGCTTTCTAGATGGATTGATATTTTTCTTACTTATGTTGGCATAGAAGTCAATCAATACCAACAATTCTCAATTTACTATAAATATAAAGTAAAGCACAAAAGAATTATATAAAATGTTATGTTAAAACTTTATGTAATTAGTTATTACTTATTTGTGATGCGGCATAATACTTAAATTGAGTTAATAGAGGTGGTTTAACGATTGTCCTTGGCTCTATTTTTGGGCTAGTTTCTATCCTGCTGTGAAAATTTGAGAAACTTTTAGAGCCAGTTTGGATCTCAACTCAACTCATCTTACTACTATTCACAAATTTAAACTCACAAATCTCACTACTATTCACTACTGAATGGGTATGATCACATCTTTTTTTCAGAATGAGAGGGCTGCTGTAGAGCAAAAGAAGGCAGATGATAATTTTTTGAAGTTGGCAGAGGAATAAAAGGTGTGTTTTGCATTCTGTGCCTTGAAATGGATCTTTGAAAAAATATATATAATAATATTATAATTTTTGTATAATGATACTATAATTTCTAGAATTCTCATGTTTTTTTTTTGTTTGATTGATGATGGCAGAAAGAAATGGAGAAACTTCATAGAAAAACAATTGAACTGGAAAAGAAACTTGATGCTAATCAGGCATTAGAGTTGGAGGTTGAGCGCATGAGAGGAGCGTTGCAGGTCATGAAACACATGGGTGACGACGGGGATTTTGAGATGAAGAAAAAGATGGATCTAATTATAAAAGATTTGAAAGAGAAGGAAAAAGAATTGGATCACATGGAACGACTGAACCAAACTCTTATCATCAAGGAGCGTAAAACTAATGATGAAGTGCAGGAGGCTCGTAAAGAGCTAATCGCTGTATGTATCCCTTTTTTCAACTCATGTGAAGTGCTTGGGGATGCATTATAATTTGAGGATTAAAACGCAGTACTGATTTTAGATAGACTATGGTTATGTTTAGTTGAGATGTGAGGCAACGACTGTGGATTTAGTACAACAAAAATGGCCAAACACGAATAAGTAGTTGAAGAAAGAATGAATGAGAAACTTAGTTGAAATTGTAGAAAAAAGTTGAAATATTTGAATGACATGGCATCACATGTAAAAGCATGATGGAGATGTTTTTTAAATCATGTTCCTGATTCAGAGTAATTTTGTTGAGCTTTGGATCCAATTTTTAGTTTCGGGCCGTGTACCGTTAAAAGCTTTCCAGCTGTAAAAAAATTCCCAGAACAAGATAACAAGAATCGAAAGGTCTTTGGAGAATTGCAGTAACCCCAACAGATTCATTTTTTTGGTGCAGTCCTATTCTTAGCAGAAACTGTTCACAAATCACGTTCTTCCTCAGCTGTCTTCCCTCATTTGATGCCGACATGAAATCCCCAGCTATAAATTGTTCACAATTTTGTCTGCAAGTATAAGTTGTTCACTACACAGTCAATATCGACAGCTTGGGGTCCTTGAATCTGTCAATTCTTTTGGTTTTCTTTTTCTGGTTGAAAATACATCAGGCCCTGTTTTGGTGTTTTTGAAACGTGTCATTGGCATCCTCAACCAGGCTATTTGTCATCTATTAAAATTCATCCAGATAGTTTTGTGCATTTCTTGCAATGAAAAGCAGATATTAGAATTTTTGAAGTAGAAATTAACTATTACGTTTCCTTCTTTCCTTTTATTTATGTAATTTTTAATTACACTTGTATCAAAGATTGTTTGCCTCAATGGTGTGGGTTGATCCAGTGTTTGTAAAAGCACAAAACCCCAAGAACAAAAAGCTAAGCGAATTTACAAATATTTGCTTGAAGTGCACTTTTGAGTGATCTTAAAGTGCAAAAAAGCACAATTTTGTAAATTTTAATGAAGAAAATAGAAAATATCTATTCAAGAACCAGATCATAAATATTTTAGGGTGTTGATATTGAAAATCATTTGTCATATGGTGCCACATGCTTTCATGTGTTATGCTTTGAACTCGATATAATTGTCCGAAATGGCTTTCTAGATGGATTGATATTTTTCTTGCTTATGTTGGCATAGAAGTCAATCAATACCTACAATTCTCTAGCTTTTTATTCATGGCCCATTCATTTGTTTTGATTTGACCATGTACACTTTAATTTGATTATTGCTATCAGATATCACAAAGGTGTATATAAAGTAAAGCACAAAAGAATTATATAAATGTTATGTTGTAACTTTATGTAATTAGTTATTACTTATTTGTGATGCATCATAATACTTAAATTGAGTTAATAAAGTGGTTTAACAATTGTCCTTGGCTCTTTTTTTGGGTTAGTTTCTTCCTGCTGTGAGAATTTGAGAAACTTTTACTAAATGGGTAACATCACCTTTTTTTCAGAATAAGAGGGCTGCTGTAGAGCAAAAGAAGGCGGATGAGAATTTCTTGAAGTTGGCAGAGGAACAAAAGGTGTGTTTTGCATTCTGTCTTGAAATGGATCTTTGAAAAAAAATATATAATAATATTATAATTTTTGTATAACAATACTATATAATTTCTAGAATTCTCATGCCTGTTTTTTTGTGTTTGATTGATGATGGCAGAAAGAAAAGCAGAAACTTCTTAGAAAAATAATTGAACCGGAAAAGAAACTTGATGCTAAACAGGCATTAGAGTTGGAGGTCGAGCGCATGAGAGGAGCGTTACAGGTCATGAAACACATGAGTGACGATGGGGATATTGAAATGAAGCAAAAGATGGATCACATGGAACAACTGAACCTAGCTCTTATCGTCAAGGAGCGTAAAACTAATGATGAACTGCAGGAGACTCGTAAAGAGCTAATCGATGTATGTATCCCTTTTTTCAACTCATGTGAAGTGCTTGGGGATGCATTATAATTTGAGGATTAAAACGCAGTACTGATTTTAGATAGACTATGGTTATGTTTAGTTGAGATGTGAGGCAACAACTGTGGATATAGTACAACAAAAATGGCATCACATGTAGAAAGAATGAATGAGAAACTTAGTTGAAATTGTAGAAAAAAGTTTAAATTTTTTAATGACATGGCATCACATGTAAAAGCATGATGGAGATGTTTTTTAAATCATGTTCACGATTCAGGGTAATTTTGTTGAGCTTTGGGTCCAATTTTTAGTTTCAGACTGTGTACCGTTAAAAGCTTTCCAGCTGTAAAAAAATTCCCAGAACAAGATAACAAGAATCTAAACGTCTTTGGAGAATTGCAGTAACCCCAACAGATTCATTTTTTTGGTGCAGTCCTACTCTTAGCAAAAATTGTTCACAAAACACGTTCCTCCTCAGCCGTCTTCCCTCATTTGATGCCAATATGAAATCCCCAGCTATAAATTGTTCACAAGTTTTGTCTGCGAGTTTAAGTTGTTCACTACACAGTTAACCCCTAAGGGTTGGCTAAGTGGTAAAAGACCTTGGGCTTGGGGGTATGCTCCCCCCAGGTCCAAGGTTCACCCTTGGATGCAAACAATTTCTAGGGGCCACACCCTCTGGTGAAAAGTCAGCGATTTAACCAGTTTTGTGTAGGGAAACTTTCGAGGGTGCGGTGTACGGGACCGGGGTTTACTCTGCAGGGGTTGGTCCAAAAAGCCCTACCTTGGAGAGGTTTCCCGACATTCAAAAAAAAAAAAAAAAAAAGAAGTTGTTCACTACACAGTCAAAATATTGACAGCATGGGGTCCTTGAGTCTGTCAATTATTCTGGTTTTCTTTTTCTGGTTTATTAGCTTTCTTAGTATCAATTACTAAGAAAGCTAATAAACCAGAAAAAGGAATGGTCGTTTTGAAGATCAAGAAAGGACATTGGATTAACGTAAATGCCTCTTTTTCAACACTTTGTTCCTTTGGATAGCTATTGATTTCAATGGACTAAACTTTCAAGATTTCCTTGTATCTACTTCTACTTCTTAACTAGCTATTGTATCTTGTATACGTCCCGTGTACTTGGGCTATGCCTATTCTGTATTGTCAATAAAATTTTTGTTTACCTACAAAACAGAAAATAACCTTCTTAGTAGTTAATTGCATTACACTTGCATTGCAAAGCAGTTACTCCTTGGTTCAATTTGCAGAATAGGGCTGGCAATGAGCTTCATTTTTTCCCTAAAGATGATGAACAAGTAATCTACCAAGTAAAATAATTTCGCCTTTACATGCTGTTTATTTTTTACATTATAAACACTTACTTGCCTTACAAGCCAATTATCAATGGGACATAAATTCGGACCTACATTTGGATTTTTCCAGACATGATTTTGTTATCTCCATGTTTTATTAAAAGCATCAATCGTTGAATTTAAGACTTGTTATTGAGATTCTTTTATTTGTTTTCCTGAAAGTCACGTTTTTTGTTTACTTTCATTATCATATTCTGTAAATGGAAGAATTAATCCACTTGTATGTCTATCAATGTCTGCTAGCTCACAACTATATTTTGTAAATGGAAGAATTGGTCCCTTGAGACGTTTGAGACAGCGTGGATAAACATCTAAACTGTGTCAGTGGACCATTATCAGTGTTTTGTTTTGAACTCAAGGGTACTGGTTTGCTAGGCATCAATTGGAGATGAGTCTGACATCTCATAGATTCTTGTTTTGCTCTATGTACATAAGGAAAGAATGTGATGTGCTGATGATATTGTTCTCGAACTTTGTAGTATCAACAATTTTTGTTTTTTGCTTAGTTTTTTTATTGTTCATATCTGTTTATTTTCTAATATGGAAATGCTTGCCCTTTGGTGGAAAGTCTGATTTCTTTGCTTCACAGGGATTGAGAGAAGTGACAGCCTGTGGTAATATTGGTGTCAAGAGACTGGGCGAGCTTGACATCAAGCCATTCACAACTGCAACCAAGAGGAAATTTCCCCAGGAAGAAGCAGCTGAGAAAGCTATGGTTCTGTGTTCACAATGGGAGGACTATCTTAGAGATCCTAGTTGGCATCCCTTTAAGATCATCGAAGATGAACGAGGGTTTAGTAAGGTATGCCTATATGTGATAATGGAACAATTCATGTGAACATTTTTTTTAAGCATGCAACCTGCCCACCTCAATCTCTGCTTATGCTGATATAAAGGAAGGCCCATATTTTTTGTGTGGGTGGTAGAAGATTTTCTCCTTGTCGTAACTTCATTAAGATTGTCTTAGGCTCTCTTGGCTTGTAAATTTTCTACAATTTTCCTCTTTTGATATAGTTTCTGTTAGTGTTTTTATTTTTTTATTTTTTATTTTTATGACGGGGAACCACCCCATGGCTGAGCCCTTAGGCCTCACCCATGAAACCTAAACCCTTGGGGAGACTAGCACAGCAACCCACCGCCATGGCCTCCCACTTAAATTGCAGTTTGATCCCATGGAGAATCGAACCTGTGACATGGGCTCATGCACACAAGTTCACCCTTACCACTTTCTATTTTGACTAAAACTACATCATCCTAATATTTTTCCATTTAATTCATATAGTGGTTTGAGTTGGATGTTGCTGTACAGGAAGTAATTAATGAAGAAGACGAAAAGTAGAAGAATTTGAAGAATGAGTTTGGTGATGAAGTTTACGCGGTGGTGACTACAGCCTTGAGGGAGGGGAATGAATATAATCCAAGTGGAAGAAGGTACATTGTACCGGAGCCGTGGAATTTCAAAGATGGAAGGAGAGCAACATTAGAGGAAGGAGTACTCCACATCATGGAGCAGTGGAGATTGCTTAAACAGAGGTCGCGCTGAAGATATGCATTGTAAGTGCTAAGATGGAGAGTGTTTAACATGACATATACAGGTTACAATTCTAATGCTTTTTTACTTGTTGGATTCTGTCTAGTTATGCTACTACTAGTCGTTAGAAATCGGACAACCCCGGATAATAAGGGAGGAAACATTTGGTTGTTTAGTTGCCTCGATCAATGACAGCCAGTTTTCATGTCAACAATGGGTATTAATTCGTCATTATGCAAGTAATCTGTGCCAGTACATAGATGCTGGTTGGCATCAAGTCATCCAGACTGATGTTCTAATTGAAGCTTCATCACATCTAATGTCCAACTTTATACTTGGCATAAATGACTTATACAGCCCATAATTCAATTGTTGTCATTAATTCTCACAACGTGTTATTTGGTCTCTTCCGTTTCTTTTTCCTCACTCAATTTCGACATTTCACGCTATTTCTATTCTAATATATACATTTTCAGGATCTGTGGCCGGATCATCCTTTACTGAAGCATAGCGGATGTGGTGCTCCTAGAGGTTTCAGTTATATTTGGCTGCTAGTAGTCCGTCTCATGCATACCTGCATGTAAGAAACTTACAGAAATTTTATTTTGCTTGATGTGCCTGTATTTTGATAGAGACAAAACTATAATGGATGGAGTACCAATGGAAGATGTTTGTGTTCTTTAGTTTGGACTAGGCATTGCAATGTTACAGGTTGTATGGACACAGGCGCTCGCTTTCTAATTACATAATCACTTGCTAATGCATGAGGCCGGCCGGGAGAGGTGTAGGCATCGTGAGATCCGTTATCTTCGATCTCAGAAACTATTTTCTGTCGAGTTTACTATCTCATGTGAGGGATGGGTTAGAGGTTCCAGGGCCTTTTGTACACTTATTTTGAGTGTGATGTTTCCATTAAGCATGTAGTTCATAACTTCGAGTTATGGGCCAGCTGCATGGGCTTTTCTAGACCACTCACCACTTACCCAACAAACCAATGATTTTAGGACGAATCAGCATATTATCCGAAATCCATCTCAACCGCCAAAAGGGACATTCACACATACTCTCGAGTGATTATAATGTGACAAACACAGGAGATATGTAAAATATCATCGCAGCATTTAGTGTTATGAACCTTCATTTACTTCCATTTGTTTAGAGATCCATAGTTCATATCCGTTATGGTCCCATAGAATCTCTCACACACTCTCATGTGAAAGGAATATTCTGGCGTGAGGAGGAGGAGGGGTTTGCGCAAGGAATCCAAAGCCCTGCCTTGTTGTTACCTTTTTCAGGTAGTGTAGTATGGGATCCAAGGATATTGTCTTCTGAACTGAACAAAACAAAGGAGAGAAGGAGAACAACTTTCTGCCCACATGTGAGCAGCACCACTAACAAACCCAACCCCACCCATGTGCTCTACTTTGGTTGCGCGCAATTGCATTGATGTGACTCATTTTTACTTAAAAGCGTTGGCATTTGTTGCTTCAAAGATATTACAACACACACACACACACACACACTGACACATGTCAATAAGAAAAGCTATACATGTCCTAGACAAATATGTTTTCTTTAATCCTAAAAATGCACCCAAAAATTAGGATGGTTTCGATATCCATTAAAATGAAATGCTTGTTAATTTTTTTTTTGGTATTCTTTCTTTCATTGCAAATACATTGGAAATCTAAGTCATTTGAAATTGGGATGGTCGAAGGATATGAAGCATCTGAGAAAATCCTTGGAAGTTTCCCACCAAAGTGGAGGATGACACACTACATTTGAAGAATATTGGTGATGGTACCCTCTAATCTTCTCTTGGATGGAGCAACGGGTGAAGTTTCCAATGAAACTCTAGTCAATAAAGGTTTCCGGAAGATGTATTGCATAGTCCTATCTCTCACCCAAATGACGAAATCCATGCAAGTACCCACGTTGTTGGGGGAAGGGGGAGGGGTGCCAAGTTATTTGTTTGATAAGGTGTGAGAATGTGCTTTTCTTGAAAACCTACTTCATACATGCACCGGAAGCTTCCCGGATGAGTGTTGAAAAAATAAAAGACCCTTTACTAAGATATTGCTGTCAAATGCAACTTCCCTCGTTTCGTACCAATACCATCCTGCGTAAATTGTTATATTGCAGACTTTTCTGTATATACATACAAATAAAAATCTCTCCCTCGATCGTTTGACTGTGAACATGCATGTACCCTCTTTGAAACAAACTCCTACTTCTTGATAAGTCATTACATCTTTTTCATCCTTCTCCCATGCCGTAAACCCAATTGGATGTGGCGCAGCTACAAAGAACTTTCGGGATGAGTCTTAAGGGAGGTTTGAATAGTGAATTGAGATGAGGTTTGGAGGTTTTGAATCCAAGTAGCTGCTAAGCACATGTTACATGTACACTCTTTAGGGTTGTCGAGAAATCATCGATTGAATTACTTTAAATATACTAGCGAAAAGTTTCTTGTTGAAGACTTTGTACCCTTAAGAATGAAATAGAATACCAGTTTCATGAAGCAAACCAAATACTTCTCTGATTCAAATATATATAAGTTAGTACAATACACTTCCCCAAATAATACTTCATATCATCACCATGCTATATATAAAAATACTAGCATTAAAAGCTGCGGGCTACAATCTTGTGCAGCCGCCTCAGCCTTTAAACCCTAACAATTTTCCTCCCCCTTTGGCCTTTTTTTTTTTTTTTCACCTTACATAAAGTTACACTTGCATCCTTCACACACCGCTCCCCAAAAAGACCCACCCACTGTTTTTCAACCCCTCCTACTAAAAAATAAACACTCCCTAATTAAGTAATTTCCACACTC
The DNA here is from genome assembly GCA_003123785.1 of Pterocarya stenoptera. Taxonomy (NCBI): domain Eukaryota; kingdom Viridiplantae; phylum Streptophyta; class Magnoliopsida; order Fagales; family Juglandaceae; genus Pterocarya; species Pterocarya stenoptera. The sequence goes on along the minus strand of QEOT01124138.1, from coordinate 21,177 downwards.
ACTTATTGCTCCAACAACAACAATACTTTCACAGTCCCCAACACACCCCAGTCAAAAAAAGAGACCACAATCTAAAAACTGGCGCCAATAAGGGTAAAAACGGTAAATAGGTTATGGCGGGAATTCTAAAATGTTGACTCTGACTCTTTGACTTCTTTTTTTTTTTTGGGGGGAAGGGTTCATTAAACCCTGAAATTTTTGCCGGTGAATGTTTGACCGAACTGCCAATGGGCGGGAACAATGTTCCAGGAGGTAGAGGTGCGGCGGTCGCTCCCCGTGACTCTAAACGACAGCGTTTGGCCGACCAAGACAGAATTTGACTGCCAGTTCTGGCCCCAGTTGCGGCTCATGCTCATCCAGCCTGTTCTGGAGCCCTTCACACTCACGCGCACGATGTCCCCTGAGCCTGCAACGTTGGATATCAAAACCAAGTTGAAGTAACGGAAGCCGTTGATGGTGAACCTGATTCCTCCGTGCTTACGGCATGGCACCCTGCATAAATAAGTCCAAGATGGTCAGGCCAGTTCCGTCATCTGGGAAAAAAGGTCCGTGATTTTAGGGCGGGTCACAATTTGGGCGTGAAGAAAATCAGAAACCCTTCTTTTCTGGTTTTTCACATTCATCAACGTTTGTAGGACTGCTTTTGGTGTTGCTTGATGGGGACATCGAAACGCCACCCAACAACATGCGCCTGGTTCAGTGTGTCCCCCTTTTGTTTCCAGCCCAAAACTACGGAACGGTCCAGATCCTCCAAGATTAGATCAGGCACACTCCCAACAGTAAAAAAAGAAAGAAAAAAAAGGAAGGGGTTATTGTGTTCAAAGGGACTCCATGAAACGACACCGTTTGTTTCATTTCTTAGCGCAATTTTTCATGTATTGGAAGTGTTGTACGTAAAAATGTTTTTAAAGAATATAATAATACCTTAAAAGATTTAACAGAAGTGAAGCTACTAGGGTTAGACTTTTGCTTTGGTATAAAGAAAAAAAGTGACCGCGAGAATAAGTCCCACGACCTAAAAGCATAGGCTTCAAGAGATAAAAGAAAGAGAGGCCCCTATTATATTATTACTTTTTTCCAAAGTTAAATATATATATACGAATAATGCTATATTTACCATAATTTTTTACACCTTATTATATTATGTAAGATTGAAAAAATTCTAGGTTTCGTTAGTCTTTTAGGATTTTATATGGTCCAGATATGCAAAAACAAACCGAGGAAAAGCCACCAAAAAAAAAAGGGTCCAAAGGTTCCCCAAGATACAACTTCTAACAGTTCTAACTAACAAAACGAGGACAATTAAGAGGACCAATATCGGTAATTAAGCGGCCTGAGTAAAAGCCCCCAGGCCCACCATCTGACAAAAGCAATAAAGTTCAGCACCAGTACCCGGCCCATAGGGACCATACCCCTCACCCACGAGCTACTAACTACCATTCAGCAACATTATATATATAAAAAAAAAAAAGAGTTTTCACCACGGCCCCTTTATTTTCTCTTAAGAGCAAAGCTCATTTGGATTCTTCAAATAAAAAAGCAACCTTTTAGAGAGCATAAATTGAAGTAATGTAATCTGGGTCTGGTTAGCATTATAGGTTAATTTTCTGAATAAAGAAAAACAAAAGGCAACAGTTGACTTCTAGGTAGTAGCTATGGTTGATATTATCATCACATATTATATGTTGGGTGGTAGAGATTTTATAAAAATCATTAAAATGAAAATTTGTAGACATTATTTTTACAAACCTATTTGTGATCTAAACATTTTTCTACACATTTGTCTACAACTTTATTCACGTATGAATACGGTTGTTGATCATGGTTGTTAAGCACTTGTTACGAGGTCACGTTGCTGATCATGCACTGATAACACGAAGGTTTAGCAGTTATATATATATATAGCAGAGAGGTGGCTTACCGGCGGTAGGCGACCGGGACAATTCCGGCCCGGTACTCTGCAATCTTGAGGAACATTGGCATGGCGAGGTCAAAGTGGGGGCGAGGAGGGTTGCACCAGCCGCCATTGTCGTTGGGGAGGGCATAGTTTGGTGGGCAAAAGTTAGTGGCCGTGATAAGGATTGATGGGCTGCCGGAGTGGCACCACGTCGGGTCATTTGCGCACTTGATCTCAAAGCAGGCACCGCAGCTCAGGCCATTGTTGAACAGTGCAGTGCTCAGCGCGGCAGTGTTCACGCCGTAGCCTTGGCTGTAGAGGTTGCCATATCCACAAGCTCCACCTGTAGACAATAGATGAGAACACACACTCAAGCTAGGATAGTATACGAGTTTTCCCCAAAACAAAGACTAGTTTAATTGAATTAGGTAATATTGACAATGACAAAAAGTTTTCAAACCCAAAAAGGGATAGATGGACCGTGGAATACAAATTTTCAAGTGGCTCCTTAATGTTTCCTTGAACAAGCCGGCCAGCAGATAGAATCTTGAACAATATAACAAGGATTTACTGTAGATTTCCCAGATAAGTATGCAATCGCAGTCGGAAACTCGACAGAAATATTGGGCAAACGTTACAAACCAAAATGTGAACTTAATATCCATGCCAAACTCAGAACTAGAACATCCACCAGTATGATAAAAGTACTAGAACCGACTGGTGAAAAGGGGGAGTGAAAACAGGGGACTCAGCTATTTCTTATGTAACGAAATAATGCAGTGAAAATGGTTCACAAATTCCATTAAAACTTGCGGGAACTTGCAGATTCAAAGGAACTTAAAAAAGAAAAACACAGTGAATTGGGTAAGACAACATACCCATTGTGCCAGAGGCATCAGAGCCTCCATAGAAGGTAGCATGAGCGGTCTGCCAGGCACCCCCAGAGTAAACTCCAGGGATTCTAGCTTCAGCCATCCACATTAACGAGATAAGAGAGGCAATGCACACCACACTCACCACACCCATTTTTCTTTTTCTTTCAGACACTAGAAAACAAACACAGAGCAAGAGACAGATGAATAGAGAGAGGGAACGAGAGAGATTGGGGATGAGGGATGAAGTTGCGCGGTGGGGGAGTACTTATGGGCGCCTGGAAGTGGCGACAGTAGCAACATTTGGAATTTCCAAACACGCCCATCATTTTTCTCCTTTTACCTTCCCTTTTGTATAGGGCCAAAACAGAAACTCGTAACTTATGGGGCCCTCTTCTGCAAACTAAAAAGTGCTGGGGGGTGTCTATAACCACCTTCGCTAGACGTCGCGTATAAATAAACTCCAATTGCCTTAAAATATGTACGGATAAGTTGGGGTCCGCGTGAAAACAAAGGGTTTCATCTCCCCAATCGATGAGAGGAGGCGTACTGCACGCAGTTCAGGCGTGTGTGTGAAGCGCAATTGGTTCTCTTTTTGCATTTATTTATTTATTTTAATAAAACTCTAGCTATAGGTTGGTTGTAGCTTGTTCCACTCCCAAGACACGTTTTTCTCTGTCCTTACCGTAGCATACGATTTGTATTTGTAATACGTAAGAGAAGAAAAAATTTAAAACAAAACAAAAAGAAGAAGGGGTAAAAAAGGGAAAAAATTATCCGGAATCAAGAAGAATATCAAAGCAGTAGAAATTAGAAAACCAATGTTATATTGATAGAGTAATGGTAGGCTGCGACTTGGGAGTGATTGCCGGGTGCCTAGGTCAAACTCATAAATATATATAATATATTTTTAATATTTTTAAATATCTTAAAAAAATTAAAAAAATATTAATACATTAATAATCACTTCTTTAATCAATAAATTAAAAATTAAAAAAATTAAATACGTGAACAAAAATAAAAATAAAGAGAGAAAGTATAATTATTCATATTAATAATGAAATACCGTTTTACATCAGATGTAATATTTTTTTATTGGTTAATAAGCATTTAATGTTAACTATTAATGCTATAGGTTACCATTAAATATTATATGATGGACCATATTCCTTCTTTTTTCTTTTTTTTTACTGTGCAAGACAATATTCTATAAAGACATTCTATTTGCAGAACTCTTTATTCCAATGATATTCTATCATTAATCATTCCTATCAAGAAATATTCAGTATATAATATATTTTAAAAGTAAAGCTAGAAATTCTACAAAATCGTTGTAATAATACACTGTCAGTCTGTACCTATTGTCCCATCTGACTTATATACCCTTAACAAGCTGCTGTAGGTTAAGGCGTATTTATCATTAGTATAATATTTTTAAATAAAATATAAAAAATAATTTAATTTTTTAAAATTAAAAAATAAAAATTATATTTTAATAATATTTTATTTAATTTTTAATTTTCATTTCATCTCATTTATTTAAAACGAGACCACATCACACAAGATCACCAAAGAAAATAAAATTTTTAAATTAAATTTTGATTTAAAAATTAAATTTTAAAAATTATATATTATTATTTAAATAATATAAATAACTCTAACTAACGATTTGATAATAAAATAAACAAACAAAAAGGAAAAGAAAATAAGTAGCCAAAGGAAATAGATCCAGAGAAGCGGCTTTTTGGGTCCACGGGAAGATGAAGCGTGAGGAGCGGCTGTGATTTGAGGGTAATTTTGGGTAGGGGGGCATGGGGCCCAGGAAAGATCTAATGGGGTATGAGACGTGAAAATATTGTAAACCCCACCAATAATAATAGTAATAATGGAAAGATGGTGCCCAGAAGAGCAAAAGAAAGAGCCAACTATACGACACTGAGGTAACGAGCATCCAACGTGGGTGTCGGGACCCACTTAATCCCGTAATCATCGGTACATATGCTGCCCCTGCCTCAGAAGGCGTTTTAACTGTTTTGTGGGCCACTGCACACCACACCAAACATAATCTCGAGCCACACGCACGCGCGCCCGCGCAAATCTTCTTTTTACTTTGCCACCTCAGCATGCATGCACGTTGCTCGAATCATTGTTTTTAACTTATTTATGTTTGCTTGTAACTGTAAGTTAGATTCTTAAGAAATATTTTTTAATTATATTTTGTCATTTTAGGTAATATTAATTATGTTCAAACTTGTTAAAAAATAAAATCACTTAAAATCAATTATATTAGCAAGTAAGATTAAAGATGATGATGAAATTCAGAATGAAAATTATTATTGTTTTAAAATAAATTCACTTAAAATCAATTATACTTACAATTTCTTCAACCCATAGTTCTCTTAGATAAAAGAGTTGTGCTACGGATTTGTCACTGTTCACGGTTGATCCGTAATACATGTGACGTATCTTCTTTTTTTTTAATGCAAAATGCAGTCTCCTCTCTCTCTCTCTCTCTCTCTCTCAATGGAAGCCTCTCCCCCTTCTCACTCGATTGTCCTTCAGCCCAGCCTAGCACCGCCTAGCCTTCCCACCACCACCAGTGACTCCCTCTCATGCTGACGACCAAGCCAGCCACCACTGATCTTCCCATGCGTAGCTCTCTCTCTCTCTCTCTCTCTCTCTCTCTCTCTCTCCTGCGTTAACCCAACCGAAATGGGTACTCATTTCTCTCCCCTTATATTGCCGTATGCGGCCACCTAGGCCATTGCACCTCCACCACATCACACCGATGACCACCTCTCGCAAACCCAGCCATCACGAACCTCCATCTCCCTCTTCGTCGCACATACGCAAACTACACATAAATAGGTTTCACACGAGCTCGCGGCCACCGAAAGCCCTATTGTCGCCGTGTGTCAGTTTTGGCCCCACTGAGCACCTCCCCTGACCACTGCGACTCCTCCCCGAGCTCTTCCAAGCTAGCCAAGCCCTCCAACTCTCTCTCGCTCTCCACCTCTCATCCATTAGCTCTCTCACTCTCATCAGCTCTCTTACTCCTTCATCAACTCTCTCTCATAGCCCGCTCGGTAGTGTTTTGAAATCGGGTGGTGGGGGTGGGGGGGAGGACCGGCGACGAGGGAGGAGAGGAGAGAGAGGAAGTAAACATTTCAAAATGAAATGTGTGAAATGAGAGAGAAGTGGATTTTGTTGTGATGGTATTTTTGTCATTTTACTATAGTGTGTTTTGGATGATCCCAAGCAGTGGCTGATGCGAATATTATTTCTAAATAAAATATATATTTCAAGATGTCAATGAAAGAAAAAGAAGTTACAATATTTCTTAATTACCAGCAACTTTACATGATTTTTATTCTAGTCTTGGTGTACAGAAAAGTTAGTTAATGGAGATACATTGGATGCCTTCACTATCTAATTAGAAAGATGATGAGTACCGTGACCTCCTTTTATTTGTCTTCTTTCTCTTCTAGGAACTTTCTTTGTTTCTCAACAAACACATCGTATTTATATTAATAATCTACATGAAAAGAAGTGGCAAGATTTGGATTTTGTGCCAGAAACTTATAATTCAATTTGGATTAGATATCTAAATAATTAGTTCGATCGTCGTTTGTTGGAAAGTTGTGCATTCCAGATGATCATCATCCTTTGGGATCGATCAATTTAATGGTTGTCAATTGTTTTAAGTTCTAAAGTTTGGCCGAAAGATAAAAGGAGTTAGGCAAATGTGAACTCAAACCAAGAAAATGTATGCAAGTTCAGTAAAGCAAGAACATGTACGTTTGATCAGAAACTGTGTTTTCACTCTGATCTATGAAATTCATCATATATATAAATATATATATATTTATATATATAAAATAGAAAAGCACAAAATTACTACTTTGGGGCTCATGATGGAGATCTATAATTCCTGAAATTATTTGAGATATTGATCATATCGCACATGACCACCTACTGCCACTATGGATTGTTCAATATTTGAAATTTAGGTGCACCCAAAAAAATTCAAACCCCGGTCACCAGCCAGCCACAGCATCACATGAAGTAGTACCTAAATGTTGCACCATTTTCATTTTTCTGTTATTTTTTTTTTCGAAAGTAATAAAACAAAAATGGGTTTAACGTCAAAGGTCTAAGCTTTTATGATTGTGTATAGGTTGGAATCTTGGTTTACACTTTCTTACTGCAATAATTTACCCATTTCCAGACAATACGTGACCGGCAATAAAAAAGAAAACCAAGAAGTGATTGAAAGATTTCTCTCTTAATGTTATAAGATCATGTACTACAGTGGCAGATCTACATAGATCTTGGGGTCATGGCCCCTCTCCCAAAATTTCCTTTTTTTTATTTTATTTATTTTTATTTGTTTTTTTTAAAAGAATAATGCTAAAGGAAAGTCACTGTAGTAGTGCACTCTTTGTACTCATTACGTGACTCCTTCTCTACTTTTTATTGTTTTTCATCACTCATCCGCTCTCTCTCTCTCTCAACTCTCTCTCGCAACTCTCTCTCTCACACCTGCTCTCTCTAATCTTCTCTCTCGCAGCTCTCTCTCTCTCTCGCTCTCTCTCTCTCATCACTCTCTCTTGCCCTGCGCTCTCTCATCTCGATCTCTCTCTCTCTCATCTGCTATCTGTCTCGTCTACACTCTCTCTCTCATCCTCAGGAGGGCTGAGGTTGTGCTTGGCTGAGGTCGAAGAAGACGAAGAGCTCAGATCGAAGAATACGATTGCTAAAATCGAAGAGCTAGAGCTAGAGAGGTTCGGGAGGAGGCTTTGAGAAATCAATGTGAAATCAGAGAGGGAACGTGTGAAATCAAAGAGGGCTTTGTATGATGTTTATGTCGTTTCACTTAAGACACGTAAGGTGTGTCTTGGCTGCACTCAAACAGTGGCTTCTCCTAAGATTATTTCAGAAAAATTGGATACAACATTTCTATGTATATTGAAATCTTACAAAATTTTAGAAAGAAATAATCTTGGAAGAAGCCACTGTTTGAGTGCAACCAAGACACACTTTACGTGTCTTAAGTGAAATGACACAAACACCCTACAAAGCCCTATTTGATTTCACATGTTCCCTCTCTGATTTCACATTAATTTCTCAAAGCCCCCTCCCGAACCTCTCCAGCTCTTTGTCTTCTTCGATCTCAGCTCTTCGTCTTCTTCGACCTCAGCCAAGCACAACCTTAGCCCTCTTGAGGAGAGAGAGTGCAAGTGAGACAGAGAGTCAATGAGAGAGAGAGAAAGAGAGAGTGATGTGATGAGAGAGAGAGTTGCGAGAGAGAAGATGAGAGAGAGAGTGATGAGAGAGAGTTGCGTGAGAGAGAGCGGATGAGTGATAAAAAAAATGAAAAGTGGAGAAAGAGCAACGTGATGAGTGTAAAATGTGCACTACTACAATAGCTTCCTTCTAGTATTACTCATTTTTTCCTATAACTCTTAGATTTTGTATAATTTTTATATATTATCTATTTTAAAAAATGTGGCACTTCTAAAATTAAATTAAAACTAAGATTATGAGAAATAATAAATTATTAAAATTGGTGCCAAAGTTTTTTATTATACAATAAAGTTTCTTAATCTATAATCCAAAGTAAAAAAATATAAGAAAAATCATTTAAGATTAATGATTTATATGAAAAATAGTGGAGATATTTTATCCTCTAAACTTTATTGAGCAAGGAAAAGTTTATTTAATGTCTCAATTGTAGAATTTTATATGCTTAATGTGACACCAAAATAAATAGATTTTATATAAAATTTGATAAACTAACTTAGATATTAGAATAAAGTATGACATTCTAAAAGATCACTCGATAGTTTATATGAAGAAAATAATTTTTAAATACTTCATATTTACACAAATAATAATTAATGAATATTATTCTATGAAATATTGTGGTAAAAAATCTGAAACAGACATTCAGTTGTATTTTTAAAATTTTATTTTTATTTTATTTGACAAGTTATCGAAATTTAATTTTATATTCAGTTACACTTTAAGATTTTCTAATATTTTTTTATTTTACATAAATATTTCGTGTAATACAAGAAAAGTCGTTGGTTCCGCTAGTGATGTGCTAGATCTGACTGCACTCAAACTTCTGCGAATATATATATTTATATATATATATATATATATGAATTCTTTATAAAAGAAAATGGAAAATTAGCACAATATCATGCGTGGCAAGTTATTGTGGTTGAGTGGGCAGTGGCTTTACTTATATTTGTGAGCAATAAATTACTGATTGAGTTAAGGAGCCTCTCCCAATTCTATAGGCAGAAAATGTACCCGATCGAACAACTTTAACTTTTCGCACTGAATGAAATGTTGTCTAGGATATATTAAAAACAAACAGAAGAAAAAGTGGGGATGGAATTTATATTTACTTGTACAAGAAGGAATAGGTCATGTGGAAATAATAATGAGCAAATGGGGTAGAAAGCGCGGTGCTGCGTGACTCTCTGGCATTGCTAATTTTTAACTTACGTTGGCATGGCAAAGTTGTCACATCCATGAATCTGATGAACTCCAAGCTCCATGCGCTCTCCACGCCTGAGTCCCTGCTAATTTGCTTTGCAGAAACCTTTCCAAAACCCTTCTACGAATACACACGTGGACGAACAAATTTTTTTAAAAAATAAAAAATATATTGTTTTCTTTGTGTACAAGTTTTAGAAAGATGTTTTCTTTTACGGATAATCGGTTTATTATTTTCTAAAATTTATTTATTATTTATTTAATTTTATTTACTTAATAGTTAAGGAAGTGATTATTAATAAATTTGTATATTTTTTATTTATTTTTTAATGATTAAAGATGTTAAAAAAATATTTAAAAGAAAATTAAAAAAAAAAATCTTAAATACACTATAGAGTAATAAAATAGTGGTAGGAAGATAGTAAGCCTATCATTATCATTTCTTTTACCTTTTCTTTAGATCATCTACTGCATGGGGAAATCATGAAGCCAGACACATTTTAAGTAAATGCTTATCTAGCAAATTGAGGATCTCTTTGAAACACGACTGTTCTCATATTACTTTATTATTATTCATAAATAGTTCATTACTATTTGTTAACACCCAAAATTGGCGTGACCAGGAAGGAAAGAAATATCCATGATTGGGATGTGCTGGGGTGGGCTAGAGATCGGTGTTGTTTGAAGCCCCCAACTGTGGTCTAGTGCAGCTATTTGGTGTCGATGCGTACATCCATGGCGTGAACCATATTTAAATGCAGAGAAAATAAAAAGAGATGAATACACATATTTACGTAATTCGGTACTAGGCCTACATCCACAGAGGTTTAGAAATTGGAGATTCTACTATAATATGCTTATTTACAATCTCTCATAACCTCTTCTTTTTCATTGTACTATGGGAGCTAAAGATCTACATGCTAGAGAAAACGTTCTCCCTGAAGCTCTATGTTCTGAGATTGAAGAAGAAGTCCCCCTAGCGTTCAAAAGAAAAGAAGTCTATGAAACTGTAGGCATCTCGTCCATTTTATTTGACACCATTTTTGCGTGTGCCTTAGTAGTGGTGAGGAAAGTCTGCTTTGCATATCTGACCGTTTCTCATTTTCCTACATTCTCCTGACACTTCGCTGCCTCTTGACACCCTTACTCCTTTGTCCCTTTTTATCCCCTCTTCCTTTCTCTTACTTTATCTTCTAGTGATGGTCTCCTAAATGGGTTGAGTTTTGAAAATCTTTTTGGACCTGATATATTTTACCCCCTTACATTGAGAATATAAATGAGTATAGGCATTCTTTTGGACAAATTATAAAGATCATGAGTGTAAAAATGATCTTAGATTATTAAAATATACGAGGCTTACAAATATAATATTTTTCAAGAAACCCATTATAATTATTTTCTTATTAAAGAAACTTTATATGGTGCCAAACCATCCCTTGAATAGCCCTCCAGCCTCCAGGGGTGATTTGGCCACCGGCTACCAGTGATGGGTGGCTCTGGAGTGTTTGGCCAAACCATCCGTGGAGATATTTCGGGGGTGGTCAAGCCATCCACTGGGATTTTGGTGGTTGATCGGCCATCGAAGGCCACCAAAAATGGTTGTTTAGTGACGGCCGGCTATACACAAAGTTCTTTTAAAAAAGTAAAAGTTAATAAAATGTAATATTTTTATAAATATTTTACATCAATGTCTATAGAATATATACTTTTCATCTTTGAAAGGAATTATGTTAGAGAATGACTATTCTTCGTACTTCTTCTTCCTATTAATTTTTAGCATGCCTTTATGCCAATTAAACGCAACCGTTGACTAATTTTGTCATGTATAATTGGAAAACCGCCATTAAAGAGGTCCTAGCTCGCTTCTCCAAGAGGAGAATCAACGTACGTGTGATTATTTTTGTGGAACTCCAAAATAAACACCGCCTTTTGACATGATATTGGTTTGAAAACTTCGTCGGTGCATATAGCTATATAGCTAGCTAGCAGCTTGAGGCATGCTGTTTTCTAAAGTAGCTTCATGGCATGGACCATATAAGATTATAGATACATATATTAATGTGACCGTCGAATACTTGTACTACTAGTTATCCATAGCTATACTTCACTCAAAGGCGAGGGTAGTTAGCAACCGACCGCTACCTATTACAACGACTTCATTAGACTCAGGCAGTAGACTGAGCAAAAATTCAAAATTCCGATTCTAACAAATCAGAGTTAGAGTCAGATTTTTTTTTCCTTGTCGGACGTGTACTAATATGAGCTAATAATTAAAACTAATATACTAGTATAAGCTAATTATTATAAAATTATATATTTATACTATAATATAAATAGACTAATAATAGGATTTAGATAAAAAAAAGCTCAAAATATGGTTTAGGGAAAAAAAAAAAAAAGGTTTAGAAGCCAAAAACCCTAGTAGCCCAACCCAAATGGCCAAAATAGAGTAAAAAAATGGCATCATTTGAGCCAACACCTCCCAAATAGCCACACTTCTAAGTAAAACACTCTAAAACGGCGTCGTTTTGTTTGGTTAGGTTTTTACTCCCTTGACCTCATCAGTCATTCTGATTCAATCTTAAAAGTTAAAATCATTTTCTCTTCTCCCTTTGCTCACTGCCCCTGCCCTTGCGCCTCATCATTTGCCACCGCCTTGCCCGTGATCGGCTTCCACCCAACTCGTCGTTGGCTTCTCTATCTAACCCAAGTCCCTTTTATCTTGTAACCCTAAGTCCTTCAACCAATGGTTTGCCTTCACCCATCTCGTTGACTCTCTATCTCTCTCCCCTCCTGTATTCATTCACCACCAATTCAACATGTGTCTCTTCCGTTCACCATTATAGGTTAGGCATGTTGATTTTTCATTTTTGGCACATAAACATTTTGGGATGATTTTTGGGTAATTTTGCTTCAAGATTTGGGTTTTGTGATTGTAATTTTTGGGTGATTTTGCTGGGTGAATCTGTCAATCTTTGGTGGTTGTGTTGGGTTGTAATTTTTTTGCTAGTTGTGGATCTATGATTGGGTGGTTACGGATCCGACTCTGCTCCGACAAGACTCCGTTCCTATAAGTCAGAGTCATAATGGAGTCTATAGTGGTAGGAGTTGGAGTTCGGAGTCGAACTTCAACAAAGACGGAGTAAGAGTAAGAGTCGGAGTTGAAATTAGGGCTTTCTGACTTCCACTGGGTCGGTGCTCAACCTTGAGGGCTCGTTTGGCAACACCCTTGTTCTCAATTATTCTTTGATATTCTCATATATTTCTTTCTCAAACATCACTCAAACACCAAACATTTTTTAATTTCAAATTTTTAACTGTTTCATCTAATCATTATAACTTTCTCAAACTTGCAAATAAAATACAAAAAACAATAACACTTTTTCACATTTTAAAACAAAAATTATATTAAAAAATTGTATTCAAATAAATTTTTAACTTTATAATATTTATTCAATTTTTCTCTCTCATTTCCTAAAACTCAATAAAACTTCTTAACTCAAATCATTTTAATACAATTTAAAGACATACTAAGATAATCTAACTATCCAAACTAGGACATGAGTCTATCAAGATTGTGAGCTTTGAAAGCTAGCTGCTGCAAGATGAAGGGTAAGGGCCATGAAGAAGATGGGCGCAAGATCAAAACCTAGCTGGCTAGCTAGCTCGTAAATGATCAGCGAAAGAAAAAGAGATTCAGAAGTTTTTATGTCATAGCATTTCCAAAGGATTTCCTATATATAATGTTTACACGTCACCATATTAATGTATGAAGCTAACCTCTGTTGTAGTCACATGCTGTTGGTTAGGATGGAAGAAAAGTTGATCGATCATGCAATGGTCATCATATATATACTGACTAGATTGATGATCTGGTATATATAACAACATTATCATTTAAAGGATCACGAGAAAGAGAGTAGAGGTGTAATTGATCTAATTCGGTCTAATTTTAAATATATTTTAGAATCAAACTGGTATGTACCGGTTTTGAAAATTGAAAAACTGATAAGGGACTAATTCATCACTGAAACTGAAACCTCCAGTCCAATTTTTTCCATAAAAATATTATCACATGCTGAATATTATTTTTTTAAAACTCAAAGATTCCAACACTGAATATATTAGAAATAAAATATTCTAGTACTGCAATGACAAACTGAATAGATTAGAAATTTGGTACCATGCTCATTATCTAAACAATACAAATCTGGCACATCTTTTGCTTCAATGCTAGTGATGTAATCAAGATAATTTTATGTTACTAGATTATTAGACATAAATAATAAGATTTTAAAATTTCATGTTATATTAATTCTTAATTTAGCATATAATATATATAATATAATATAAAAGCTCATATAAATAATATTTTATATATAAGATAAAAAAATTAAAAAAATAATATAGATGTATCAGTCTAGTTCGGTTCGAACTGATGTTCTAAAAACCAGAATTGGATCCCAATTGATTTTCAACCGATTTTCCTAAATAGAAACCGATACCAAACTAAACCGGTTCGATCCAATTCACCTGTTTCTGATTATATATTTAGCATCCCAACAGTCTTGGACTCTTGATCATAAAGCTATATATATTAATATGATATACTTTTAATAATTAAATTTATTTCTCTTTTTCAGTTTAAACATTTGGAATATTATATAAGTGATGATTTAATATAGCATCAGTTAAGTTTTGAATTTAAACTTCGATTTTACATTTCAATCTCATTTGATTAAAATATTTTACAGACTCACTTATTAAAATTATAAAGGTAAATTTAATCATTTCAATGCTCGGAGTCATGAACTGTAGATCAGTATAGAGTTAATATTTGAACTCAAAACTTTTACATATAATGTCATGTTAAATCAATACTTATCTAAAAAATTTATATAGGTGTGAAAAGTTAGATTTAATTATTTATATTATATCATGATTATTATAATAAAAAAAATTAAGATGAATTATTTATCATCGTACCGTGCTTTTTGTTTTTTGTTTTTTTTAATTAATAGACTGATAAACTCTTAAATGTGTGTGACATGCATGAGTAATATTTGGCAAATATTTTGAAAAACAGTATTTTACCAAAAAATGAAAAACTCCATAAGTGATAAGTGAAGATGAAGAAGGTGGGTGTGAGGAATTGATGCAGACGGGAGGGCCAGCCAGACAGCATGCATGCTGCAGGGTTCATGATTGCTTATTTGCCTCAGATTAGAAATTGCTCCTCAATCAGTCCCTTTATACACTCCCCCAACATGTGATTCTAATCATTTCTTCTTGATTTATTACATCCCCCGACGACTCTCACATTCATATAACATGCATAGAAACGGAAAACCTTCAATGTCTGGTCTCTCTCTATGCTTCCTGCGGCCTCCACATTTTTAATATTTTATAAGGTGGTGGGCATGCACTGCATGGGTATATTGTGGGCAGGGTTTTTAATATATTTTTAAAAAAAGTTATTTAAAATAAGTGCCTACTGCACAAGTACCCTATCTTTTAAATAAATGAACCTGCCGCGTATTGATCATTTTGCTAAGCAATAGTACTGGTTTCTTTCTTTGAGGATAATGATTATAAATGAATATAAAAGCCAACAAATAAAGCACCCCCAGCCCACAGCTTTGAATTCTTCCAGTTTTTTCACCCAACATGTTCATTAAGATATATTAATATTATTGTGATCTATATATATACATAGTTTAATTTCTTCTTTCATCATTATTCTTAAAAGCTTTAGCCCTTTAATTATGGCTACTCAGAATGCGTATATATGAACCACAATTATGTAATACAATATGCAAATTCATTGTTTATTTAAGTTTTGTGAGTGATTCAAGCTGTACGTTATGCATGCATGCTATATATATAGAATAATGCTACTATGTCTCCTCAATTTGTTTCTATATTTTGACGCTCATGCATTTAATTTATTTTTCTTAATAGTTAAGGAAGTGATTACTAGTATATTTGTATTTTTTTTTATTTTTAAAAAAATATTTAAATATGTTTAAAAAATGTTTGATATAAAAAAGCAAAAAACAAAAAAAATGCAATTTGCATTAGGCGGCACAATGAGCGGGCACCTACAGGCAGCAGAGTAGCACCGCTAATATATATATATATGAGTTAATTCTAGGTTGACCTCCGAATATTGTAAACTTTCCTCCCTTTATGTACTTCTGTTTGTACTTATATATCTTAGTATCATCTTGGGTGCAAAGAATATGATCTTGTCTTATAATAGTATTGTCAATATTTAATTTGTGTATTTTAATAATTAAATGGTGTTTGATGCGGCTATTATATATGTTGATCTACCCACGGTTTTTTTTTGACTTCATCTATTTGGGTCGTAATGTAATGGCAGACTTTGAGCATTTCATATCAGATACCATTCTTCTTATATACGTCCCCATTTCAAGGAAAAGCATGGTCGATGTTAAGAGAACTTGTCATAGATTTGCCTTCACGTGGATCGAGCCTCGTTTTGAAAACGGAAGTAGTACAATTAAGCTGCTGGTTTTTGTTTTCGTCGACAAGGAAAAAGTTTTCTATTGAGTATTGACGTACTTTTCAGTAACCAGGTACAATAAATTGACTAGTTTGTTCTCAAACATGTTATGGTAAAACAAATGGGGACACAAATTCTGACAATCTAGGCGATGGACCAGATCCTTATTCCAAACCAAGGAGCAGCTGGGCTTTGACTAGTAACTTGGCCAGTTTGTTCTCAACATCCTATAATATAATATAATTAGTTCTAATGACCTATAAGTTGTGACAAATAATAACAGACAACCATAAAATGCTATACATTAACTTGTCAATGCAGTCTCCCATGCATAGTGTTAAACTTGTCTTCGGTGCCCATCTTCCAAAGTAAAATTTAAGATATCAATGAAAGTTGAACAAATTATATAAAACAAGAAACAATTTAGCTACAAAGTGATTATATAAAAATAATCTCGCAAACTGATATGGTTTGATATATTTTTTCAGATTATAAAGTTACTTTTATTGTAAAACAGATCTGACGGATTACATGAATCCACGTTAGTTTGTTGAATTACTTTGTGGCTGTAGCACTCCTCTAAAAACAAAATTGCCTAATTACCTTCTAATTAGCTAGGGAGCTTCCATAATCTTAATGAAAAATATTTTAGCCACAAATGAATTACAAAAAAGTAAACTCATAACATGACGAGGCTTGATGTATATAGTATGCTGTTAGATTGTCAAATTATTTTTATCGTAAGATAGATTTAATAGATCATATGAAACCACGTTATTTTATAAATTTATTTTTGTGTAATTATTTTGTATATTCAGCACTTCTCAATCCATAATCTTAATAATTAAAATCTGAAGTTGAGTGCAAATTTTATATATATATATATATATATAAAATACATGATTCACATGGGTGTGACGACTAGCTAACATGACGGTTTAGTTATGTGTACACGCACGGGTAATAGGGCGGCTAGCTATATACGTACTACTTTTGTTGACTTTGATTTGCCATCTTTATCAATTGGTACATGACTTTGAATTAATATTATTTTAGGGTTGTTGATGAGTCTCACATTCTACAACCACCATATTCCCCACGACTTGTGCCTTCAATTGAGGCTTGATTGCTGGGAAAAAATATATAAATGTTGAGTTTTAACACTGATGACTGGTGAGTTAAGAGAATGAGAAAGTGGACCAATATTAATGTATTCACATTTCACATCCATGACTGATGACACTCCTCGTGAATTGTGTTTTCCTTCCTCTTAAGTACTTTCTGTACGTATGTAGTACTTCTTCCTCATCTCCATGTGTAATTAATAACTTAAAAGGAATCAATTGGGTTGTAATTTTGTTGATCTATATTTGTTAAACTTTCTCGGGAAAAAATATGTGAATATATACAAATTGGTTTTAAGAAACATGTCTTGTACTACTTATAATCATTCCATTTGATCAGATTAGGATCACTTCAAGTTCACATTCGACTCAATCTCCGATCGATTACATATGCCAACAATAATACGAGATAGATGCATGCAGGGATCGATCGATGATATGATAGATCACTTCAAGCAAGGCTGCGCGCGCTCGGTTGCTAAGAGTGCATGCAGCATGCATGTGGACAAGAAGAAAGAAAAAAGAAAGAAAGATGAACACAATCATAAGCTGCATGTGGGTGGGAGAAAACTTGGCAATGGGGACAAAGTAAATGTAACCCCACCAGATATGCATACAATTACAATTATAACAACATCCATTATTCCAACCCTTATCTGTGACTGATCATCCTTCTCCTCGATCCCCTCCATGTGATACATCATCTCATCTGCCTTATCAAAGCAGCTTGAGGGCCATTCCCCCCATCTATATATATGGATGTGACCTCATTAATATATATGCAATCCAAACTATGGGTGATGGAAGAAAAGATTGAACGTAAGTACTATCTTTAAAGCCAGCTTATCGGGGAATGGAAATGAAATGTTTAAAATTTCAAGATAAAAATCAAACAAAAACTGTATTCCGCCATAAATGAAACATGCATGGCTTTGCTCATAGTCAAATTTACCGGCAAACTGATTTGAAAATGAGATAAAGATACGAGAGATGAGGGGGCTATTTCTCATTGGTCCACCACATGAGGAGACCCATCATTATGTTGTGTTGTTTAGCTGTGAGGCTACAAAAGCTTACCTGATTGGTGCAATTTTCGGGAAGAAGACCAACACTCTGGTATGCATTATGGATAGTGACAGAAGGACATGTCACTTTAAACCAGTTGTTTGACTAGTGCAGGGTAAGGGGACAGGATTGTCAGCAAAAGTGTTCAGCAGAACTCATTGCTGGAAATATCGAAAGATTTTAAAAAAGCCCATCATGGAAAATGATTTCTTTCTTTTTATACTTATAATACATGTTCTCAAGTCTTTATAAGTGATTAAATAAAAAAATGGGTTTGAGATTAAATTGATTTCTGAAAATAAATAGAGATGTAAAATAACAGTTGAAACATGAGACTAGAGTTTTAGGTTATGTTTGGGGGAAGAGATGAGATTTCTCATCTCATATCTTATCTCATCTTATAATTATATTTTTTTTAAATTTTCATATAAAATATAATAAACAATTCAACTTTTTCAAATTTTAATTTAACTTTTTCAAATCTCAAAATAATAATAATATTAAAAAATAATATTTTAAACTTTCATCTTAACACTATTCACAAAATTTTCAAAAATTTTCATCTTATATCAACATCCAAACCTAACTTAACCTGGGAAAGATATGCTATTTTGTAATATTTTACAAGCATGTTTTTATTTTTTATTATTGTTGTTGTCTGTTTGAAAGAACATAGTGCTATAAATATAAATAGATTCTATCAAAATAAACTCATAAATTGATATGAAGTCATATAATATGTTAAATCTACTTTATAATAAAAATAACTTTACAATTTAACTTACTGCATCTACATGGAGGAATAACAGAGCTCACATTATATCTGCATGGAGGTTGCGACACTCATTTTAGAGCTAGTTGACAAATGAATTATCAATATAGATCCTCATTTCCGGTAAAAATATTCTTCCCTTCGTCATAAGTTTAAGTAGAAGAAAGTGATACATGGCAGCAGGAGGGAGACATTAATCCAGCATTTTTTTTAGGTATTCTAGTTATAATTATATGGTTAGAAAAGAAAATATCATATAGAAGGACGAGCTGACAAACATTTTTTTTTTTTTTATGGAAAATAACATATCCTCCACTTGAATCACCAATTTCTATTCATTTAGTTGGGCATTTTTGTGTTTTAATGCACTGACAAAATTATTCTCATTGAATTAAAAAGGGGACAACATATGTGAACAATCTAGTCATTTCAAATCTTGAAAAGTACACAGAAGATGCAGTTGCAACCCAAGTCTCGAATTGTGATGCTAGTGCTAAAAGCTGATAACTGAGAGCTCAAATGTCAAATGTATGATCTCCTCCTTTCTTTGATTTTCCTTTCTTTCTAAGAAAATTATAAAAGCAATTCTACAAATTGATATAATTTCATCTGATTCACTAAATCTAATTTATAATAAAAATAATTTTATAATCTAAAGAATCATTTTAATACACATCAGTTTATAAGANAGCTATATCACATACATGCAAAACAACAGACGCAGCCCGGGCCAAGCCACCCTGTGTGTGTACCATCGTTCATAACCCCTAATCATTTGGCAAACTTGATGGAATATGATTAAATTTTTGTTCTCCATACCTACCAAATGGCTCTCCAAGAAATTATTGTATTGTTTATTTTTAAATTATTCTCTTCTCAAGCCGATGTGTAAAACAAATCATTTACATCAATTAAATAATAAAATTTAATTTACAAGTTTCAAATTTTAAAATTTATTTTTCAAATCAAATTATATCATGTAAATAATTTACTATGAGTGTTTTATACACCGACTTGATAATAGAATTTTCATTTTTTTTCTGCTCCACATTATTGATAAATATAACTTCAGCACCAGAAACGTACTTTTTTTGAAAAATGTTCTGCATTCACATAACGACTCAAAACTATGTGACGTCGACTCCTCCACCTTTGTAGATTCATGAAAAAAAAAAAAAAATCAATCATGGTATTAATATATAGTAATAGAAATACATAACTTGCTAATTGCCATCCTCCTGTCCAACAGAAAATGATTTATCTTATATCTTAAAGCTTTACTCAAACATATCCACGTACGTTGCAATCTCCATTTTTCTTCATATAATGTTATAATATTTTTCTCATGCGGGATTGTTCATCACAGAAAAATTAATGCGCATGATGAGAACAGGTGCTTTTGAAGTTTCCATTGTCATGCATGCCCTGGCATTCGTAAATCATACTAGGGAAAATTATCCAAAATCTGTCGACCAATATGTTGCTTCCAGTATAGACATGAAAGAAATTGAAACCATTTTATCCATTGTCTTTGCTCTACGACTACATGAGAATTTGATAACTTCCGAGATCAAACAGGTAAAAAATAGAAGAAAGACTCCAAAGCAAGAATATTCCCACCATATGTTGGATAAATCCCAAGGCGATACAGTGAAATATGGCATAAACTAGTCTGGATATGATCGAACAAAAACTAAAAGCTCGGTGTCCTTTCCATGTAGTTGGGCAGTAAAAATCACTTCAGAGTATTTGCATTGCAGTAATTCAGCACTGGACAATGTCCACACCACTCCAGAGTATTTGCATTGCAACAATTAAACTAGGAGCAAATAACTCCTGGACAAGTCTTCACAGTTCTTGATATTGATCTAGTATCGATACAGAGGTGGTAGTCGACTGTATTCAGGTAGTGTGCCTGAAGGAGGACGATATTCACGTGCTGGTCCTGCAAGACGGTAATCATGTCGCCTACCAGCAGCATCATACGATGTGTCGAATTCAGATATAGTTCCTGCAGGAGGACGATACTCATGTGTGGGTCCTGAAAGCCGGTACTCAGGCCGCCTACCGGCAGCATCATACGATGCATTGAATTCAGATATAGTTCCTGCAGGAGGATGATACTCACGCGGAGGTCCTGCAAGAAGGTACTCGGGTCGTGCACCAGCAGAATACAATGGATCATAGTACGGCAGACGCTCCTTGTATAAATTGTAGGGATCATGGTGTTCAATCCTATCTCGATGTGTCAGTTCCAAATCTGAAAGCCGTCGATCATAATGTTCATTGAATGGGTCCCGTCCGTAATTATCCAACTTTGGGGCCCTCTCATAAGCATATGTTGGCAAAGGAAGTGCAGGGCTCGATTGTTGACGGAAAGGTGGGGGTAGGACTGAATGCACTGCCCG